>JBBBDQ010025510.1:0-143366 GCA_037127315.1 Ascarosepion bandense
TGGTTTCAATTAAAATTGATTCTGAGCAATATAAATAAGTGTACTGAAAGCCCGAAAATTGCGCATTTAGTGTATTTTCATGCATATCAAGATTAATGCTGATTCTTATGTAAATTGATGTGTAGAATCATATGGTCCCATTTAAAATTGATTCTGAGCAATATAAATGAGTGTACCGAAAGCCGGAAAATTGCGCATTTAGTGTATTTTCATGCATATCAAGATTAATGCTGATTCTTATGTAAATTGATGTGTAGAATCATATGGTCTCATTTAAAATTGATTCTGAGCAATATAAATGAGTGTGCTGAAAGCCCGAAAATTGCGCATTTAGTGTATTTTCATGCATATCAAGATTAATGCTGATTCTTATGTAAATTGATGTGTAGAATCGTATGGTCTTATTTAAAATTGATTCTGATCAATATAAATGAGTGTACTGAAAATTCAAAAACTGCGCATTTAGTGTATTTTCATGCATATCAAGATTAATGCTGATTCTTATGTAAATTGATGTGTAGAATCATACGGTCTCATTTAAAATTGATTCTGAGCAATATAAATGAGTGTACTGAAAGCCCAAAAATTGCGCATTTAGTGTATTTACATGCATATCAAGATTAATGCTGATTCTTATGTAAATTGATGTGTAGAATCATACGGTCTCATATAAAATTAATTCTGAGCAATATAAAGGAGTGTGCTGAAAGCCCGAAAATTGCGCATTTAGTGTATTTTCATGCATATCAAGATTAATGCTGATTCTTATGTAAATTGATGTGTAGAATCATATGGTCTCATTTAAAATTGATTCTGATCAATATAAATGAGAGTACTGAAAGTTCAAAAACTGCGCATTTAGTGTATTTTCATGCATATCAAGATTAATGCTGATTCTTATGTAAATTGATGTGTAGAATCATATGGTCTCATATGGTTTCATTTAAAATTGATTCTGAGCAATATAAATGAGTGTACTGAAAGCCCGAAAATTGCGCATTTAGTGTATTTTCATGCATACCAATATTAATGCTGATTCTTATGTAAATTGATGTGTAGAATCATATGGTCTCATTTAAAATTGATTCTGAGCAATATAAATGAGTGTGCTGAAAGCCCGAAAATTGCGAATTACTGTATTTTCATGCATATCAAGATTAATGCTGATTCTTATGTAAATTGATGTGTAGAATCATATGTTCTCATTTAACATTGATTCTGATCAATATAAATGAGTGTACTGAAAGTCCAAAAACTGCGCATTTAGTGTATTTTCATGCATATCAAGATTAATGCTGATTCTTATTTAAATTGATGTGTAGAATCATATGGTTACATTTAAAATTGATTCTGAGCAATATAAATGAGTGTACTGAAAGCCCGAAAATTGCGCATTTAGTGTATTTTCATGCATATCAAGATTAATGCTGATTCTTATGTAAATTGATGTGTAGAACCATATGGTTTCATTTAAAATTGATTCTGAGCAATATAAATGAGTGTACTGAAAGCCCGAAAATTGCGCATTTAGTGTATTTTCATGCATATCAAGATTAATGCTGATTCTTATGTAAATTGATGTGTAGAATCATATGGTTACATTTAAAATTGATTCGGAGCAATATAAATGAGTGTACTGAAAGCCAAAAATTTGCATTTAGTGTATTTTCATGCATATCAAGATTAATGCTGATTCTTATGTAAATTGATGTGTAGAATCATATGGTCTCATTTAAAATTGATTCTGAGCAATATAAATGAGTGTACTGAAAGCCGGAAAATTGCGCATTTAGTGTATTTTCATGCATATCAAGATTAATGCTGATTCTTATGTAAATTGATTTGTAGAATCATATGGTCTCATTTAAAATTGTTTCTGATCAATATAAATGAGTGTACTGTAAGCCAGAAAATTGCGCATTTAGTGTATTTTCATGCATATCAAGATTAATGCTGATTCTTATGTAAATTGATGTGTAGAATCATATGGTCTCATTTAAAATTGATTCCGAGCAATATAAATGAGTGTACTGAAAGACCGAAAATTGCGCATTTAGTGTATTTTCATGCATATCAAGATTAATGCTGATTCTTATGTAAATGGATGTGTAGAATCATATGGTTTCAATTAAAATTGATTCTGAGCAATATAAATGACTGTACTGAAAGACCAAACACTGGGCATTTAGTGTATTTTCATGCATATCCAGATTAATGCTGATTCATATGTAAATTGATGTGTAGAATCATACGGTCTCATTTAAAATTGATTGTGAGCAATATAAATGAGTGTACTGAAAGCCCGAAAATTGCGCATTTAGTGTATTTTCATGCATATCAAGATTAATGCTGATTCTTATGTAAATTGATATGTAGAATCATATGGTTTCATTTAAAATTTATTCTGAGCAATATAAATGAGTGTACTGAAAGCCCGAAAATTGCGCATTTAGTGTATTTTCATGCATATCAAGATTAATGCTGATTCTTATGTAAATTGATGTGTAGAATCATATGGTCTCATTTAAAATTGATTCTGAGCAATATAAATGAGTGTACTGAAAGCCCGAAAATTGCGCATTTAGTGTATTTTCAGGCATATCAAGATTATTGCTGATTCTTATGTAAATTGATGCGTAGAATCATATGGTCTCATTTAAAATTGATTCTGATCAATATAAATGAGTGTACTGAAATATCAAAAACTGCGCATTTAGTGTATTTTCATGCATATCAAGATTAATGCTGATTCTTATGTAAATTGATGTGTAGAATCATATGGTCTCATTTAAAATTGATCCTGAGCAATATAAATGAGTGTGCTGAAAGCCCGAAAATTGCGAATTACTGTATTTTCATGCATATCAAGATTAATGCTGATTCTTATGTAAATTGATGTGTAGAATCATATGTTCTCATTTAACATTGATTCTGATCAATATAAATGAGTGTACTGAAAGTCCAAAAACTGCACATTTAGTGTATTTTCATGCATATCAAGATTAATGCTGATTCTTATGTAAATTGATGTGTAGAATCATATGGTTACATTTGAAATTGATTCTGAGCAATACAAATGAGTGTACTGAAAGCCCGAAAATTGCGCATTTAGTTTATTTTCATGCATATCAAGATTAATGCTGATTCTTATGTAAATTGATGTGTAGAATCATATGGTTACATTTAAAATTGATTCTGAGCAATATAAATGAGTGTACTGAAAGCCCGAAATTTGCGCATTTAGTGTATTTTCATGCATATCAAGATTAATGCTGATTCTTATGTAAATTGATGTGTAGAATCATATGGTCTCATTTAAAATTGATTCTGAGCAATATAAATGAGTGTACTGAAAGCCGGAAAATTGCGCATTTAGTGTATTTTCATGCATATCAAGATTAATGCTGATTCTTATGTAAATTGATTTGTAGAATCATATGGTCTCATTTAAAATTGTTTCTGATCAATATAAATAAGTGTACTGTAAGCCCGAAAATTGCGCATTTAGTGTATTTTCATGCATATCAAGATTAATGCTGATTCTTATGTAAATTGATGTGTAGAATCATATGGTCTCATTTAAAATTGATTCCGAGCAATATAAATGAGTGTACTGAAAGCCAGAAAATTGCGCATTTAGTGTATTTTCATGCATATCAAGATTAATGCTGATTCTTATGTAAATTGATGTGTAGAATCATATGGTTTCAATTAAAATTGATTCTGAGCAATATAAATGACTGTACTGAAAGGCCAAACACTGCGCATTTAGTGTATTTTCATGCATATCCAGATTAATGCTGATTCATATGTAAATTGATGTGTAGAATCATACGGTCTCATTTAAAATTGACTGTGAGCAATATAAATGAGTGTACTGAAAGCCCGAAACTTGCGCATTTAGTGTATTTTCATGCATATCAAGATTAATGCTGATTCTTATGTAAATTGATATGTAGAATCATATGGTTTCATTTAAAATTTATTCGGAGCAATATAAATGAGTGTACTGAAAGCCCGAAAATTGCGCATTTAGTGTATTTTCATGCATATCAAGATTAATGCTGATTCTTATGTAAATTGATGTGTTGAATCATATGGTCTCATTTAAAATTGATTCTGTGCAATATAAATGAGTGTACTGAAAGCCCGAAAATTGCGCATTTAGTGTATTTTCATGCATATCAAGATTATTGCTGATTCTTATGTAAATTGATGTGTAGAATCATATGGTCTCATATAAAATTGATTCTGATCAATATAAATGAGTGTACTGAAAGTCCAAAAACTGCGCATTTAGTGTATTTTCATGCATATCAAGATTAATGCTGATTCTTATGTAAATTGATGTGTAGAATCATATGGTTACATTTAAAATTGATTCTGATCAATATAAATGAGTGTACTGAAATATCAAAAACTGCGCATTTAGTGTATTTTCATGCATATCAAGATTAATGCTGATTCTTATGTAAATTGATGTGTAGAATCATATGGTCTCATTTAAAATTGATTCTGAGCAATATAAATGAGTGTGCTGAAAGCCCGAAAATTGCGAATTACTGTATTTTCATGCATATCAAGATTAATGCTGATTCTTATATAAATTGATGTGTAGAATCATATGTTCTCATTTAACATTGATTCTGATCAATATAAATGAGTGTACTGAAAGTCCAAAAACTGCGCATTTAGTGTATTTTCATGCATATCAAGATTAATGCTGATTCTTATGTAAATTGATGTGTAGAATCATATGGTTACATTTGAAATTGATTCTGAGCAATACAAATGAGTGTACTGAAAGCCCGAAAATTGCGCATTTAGTTTATTTTCATGCATATCAAGATTAATGCTGATTCTTATGTAAATTGATGTGTAGAATCATATGGTTACATTTAAAATTGATTCTGAGCAATATAAATGAGTGTACTGAAAGCCCGAAATTTGCGCATTTAGTGTATTTTCATGCATATCAAGATTAATGCTGATTCTTATGTAAATTGATGTGTAGAATCATATGGTCTCATTTAAAATTGATTCCGAGCAATATAAATGAGTGTACTGAAAGCCGGAAAATTGCGCATTTAGTGTATTTTCATGCATATCAAGATTAATGCTGATTCTTATGTAAATTGATTTGTAGAATCATATGGTCTCATTTCAAATTGTTTCTGATCAATATAAATAAGTGTACTGTAAGCCCGAAAATTGCGCATTTAGTGTATTTTCATGCATATCAAGATTAATGCTGATTCTTATGTAAATTGATGTGTAGAATCATATGGTCTCATTTAAAATTGATTCCGAGCAATATAAATGAGTGTACTGAAAGCCAGAACATTGCGCATTTAGTGTATTTTCATGCATATCAAGATTAATGCTGATTCTTATGTAAATTGATGTGTAGAATCATATGGTTTCAATTAAAATTGATTCTGAGCAATATAAATGACTGTACTGAAAGGCCAAACACTGCGCATTTAGTGTATTTTCATGCATATCCAGATTAATGCTGATTCATATGTAAATTGATGTGTAGAATCATACGGTCTCATTTAAAATTGACTGTGAGCAATATAAATGAGTGTACTGAAAGCCCGAAACTTGCGCATTTAGTGTATTTTCATGCATATCAAGATTAATGCTGATTCTTATGTAAATTGATATGTAGAATCATATGGTTTCATTTAAAATTTATTCGGAGCAATATAAATGAGTGTACTGAAAGCCCGAAAATTGCGCATTTAGTGTATTTTCATGCATATCAAGATTATTGCTGATTCTTATGTAAATTGATGTGTAGAATCATATGGTCTCATATAAAATTGATTCTGATCAATATAAATGAGTGTACTGAAATATCAAAAACTGCGCATTTAGTGTATTTTCATGCATATCAAGATTAATGCTGATTCTTATGTAAATTGATGTGTAGAATCATATGGTCTCATTTAAAATTGACTCTGAGCAATATAAATGAGTGTACTGAAAGCCCGAAAATTGCGCATTTAGTGTATTTTCATGCATATCAAGATTAATGCTGATTCTTATGTAAATTGATATGTAGAATCATATGGTTTCATTTAAAATTTATTCTGAGCAATATAAATGAGTGTACTGAAAGCCCGAAAATTGCGCATTTAGTGTATTTTCATGCATATCAAGATTAATGCTGATTCTTATGTAAATTGATGTGTAGAATCATATGGTCTCATTTGAAATTGATTCTGAGCAATATAAATGAGTGTACTGAAAGCCCGAAAATTGCGCATTTAGTGTATTTTCATGCATATCAAGATTAATGCTGATTCTTATGTAAATTGATGTGTAGTATCATATGGTCTCATTTAAAATTGATTCTGATCAATATAAATGAGTGTACTGAAATATCGAAAACTGCGCATTTAGTGTATTTTCATGCATATCAAGATTAATGCTGATTCTTATGTAAATTGATGTGTAGAATCATACGGTCTCATTTAAAATTGATTCTGAGCAATATAAATGAGTGTACTGAAAGCCCGAAAATTGCGCATTTAGTGTATTTTCATGCATATCAAGATTAATGATGATTCTTATGTAAATTGATGTGTAGAATCATATGGTCTCATTTAAAATTGATTCTGAGCAATATAAATGAGTGTGCTGAAAGCCCGAAAATTGCGCATTTAGTGTATTTTCATGCATATCAAGATTAATGCTGATTCTTATGTAAATTGATGTGTAGAATCATATGGTATCGTTAAAATTGATTCTGATCAATATAAATGAGTGTTCTGAAAGACCAAAAACTGCGCATTTAGTGTATTTTCATGCATATCAAGATTAATGCTGATTCTTATCTAAATTGATGTGTAGAATCATACGGTCTCATTTAAAATTGATTCTGAGCAATATAAATGAGTGTACTTAAAGCCCAAAAATTGCGCATTAATGTATTTTCATGCATATTAAGATTAATACTGATTCTTATGTAAATTGATGTGTAGAATCATATGGTTTCAATTAAAATTGATTCTGAGCAATATAAATGAGTGTACTGAAAGCCCGAAAATTGCGCATTTAGTGTATTTTCATGCATATCAAGATTAATGCTGATTCTTATGTAAATTGATGTGTAGAATCATATGGTCTCATTTAAAATTGAATCTGATCAATATAAATGAGTGTACTGTAAGCCCGAAAATTGCGCATTTAGTGTATTTTCATGCATATCAAGATTAATGCTGATTCTTATGTAAATTGATGTGTAGAATCATATGGTCTCATTTAAAATTGATTCTGAGCCATATAAATGAGTGTACTGTAAGCCGGAAAATTGCGCATTTAGTGTATTTTCATGCATATCAAGATTAATGCTGATTCTTATGTAAATTGATGTGTAGAATCATACGGTCTCATTTAAAATTGATTCTGAGCAATATAAATGAGTGTACTGTAAGCCCGAAAATTTCGCATTAATGTATTTTCATGCATATCAAGATTAATGCTGATTCTTATGTAAATTGATGTGTAGAATCATATGGTCTCATTTAAAATTGATTCTGAGCAATATAAATGAGTGTACTGTAAGCCGGAAATTGCGCATTTAGTGTATTTTCATGCATATCAAGATTAATGCTGATTCTTATGTAAATTGATGTGTAGAATCATATGGTCTCATTTAAAATTGATTCTGATCAATATAAATGAGTGTACTGTAAGCCCGAAAATTGCGCATTTAGTGTATTTTCATGCATATCAAGATTAATGCTGATTCTTATGTAAATTGATGTGTAGAATCATATGGTCTCATTTAAATTGATTTTGAGCAATATAAATGAGTGTACTGAAAGACCAAACACTGCGCATTTAGTGTATTTTCATGCATATCAAGATTAATGCTGATTCTTATGTAAATTGATGTGAAGTAACATACGGTCTCATTTAAAATTGATACTGAGCAATATAAATGAGTGTACTTAAAGCCCGAAAATTGCGCATTTAGTGTATTTTCATGCATATCAAGATTAATGCTGATTCTTATGTAAATTGATGTGTAGAATCATACGGTCTCATTTAAAATTGATTCTGAGCAATATAAATGAGTGTACTGAAAGCTGGAATATTGCGCATTAAGTGTATTTTCATGCATATCAAGATTAATGCTGATTCTTATGTAAATTGATGTGTAGAATCATATGATCTCATTTGAAATTGATTCTGATCAATATAAATGAGTGTACTGCAAGCCCGAAAATTGAGCATTTAGTGTATTTTCATGCATATCAAGATTAATGCTGATTCTTATGTAAATTGACGTGTAGAATCATTCGGTCTCATTTAAAATTGATTCTGAGCAATATAAATGAGTGTACTGAAAGCCCGAAAATTGCGCATTTAGTGTATTTTCATGCATATCAAGATTAATGCTGATTCTTATGTAAATTGATGTGTAGAATCATATGGTTTCAATTAAAATTGATTCTGAGCAATATAAATGAGTGTACTGAAAGCCCGAAAATTGCGCATTTAGTGTATTTTCATGAATATCAAGATTAATGCTGATTCTTATGTAAATTGATGTGTAGAATCATATGGTCTCATTTAAAATTGATTCTGATCAATATAAATGAGTGTACTGTAAGCCTGAAAATTGAGCATTTAGTGTATTTTCATGCATATCAAGATTAATGCTGATTCTTATGTAAATTGATGTGTAGAATCATATGGTCTCATTTAAATTGATTCTGAGCAATATAAATGAGTGTACTGAAAGACCAAACACTGCGCATTTAGTGTATTTTCATGCATATCAAGATTAATGCTGATTCTTATGTAAATTGATGTGTAGAATCATACGATCTCATTTAAAATTGATTCTGAGCAATATAAATGAGTGTACTGAAAGCCCGAATATTGCGCATTTAGTGTATTTTGATGCATATCAAGATTAATGCTGATTCTTATGTAAATTGATGTGTAGAATCATATGGTTTCAATTGAAATTGATTCTGAGCAATATAAATGAGTGTACTGAATGACTGAAAATTGCGCATTTAGTGTATTTTCATGCATATAAAGATTAATGCTGATTCTTATGTAAATTGATGTGTAGAATCATATGGTATCATTTAAAATTGATTCTGATCAATATAAATGAGTGTACTGAAAGACCAAAAACTGCACATTTAGTGTATTTTCATGCATATCAAGATTAATCCTGATTCTTATGTAAATTGATGTGAAGAAACATACGGTCTCATTTGAAATTGATACTGAGCAATATAAATGAGTGTACTTAAAGCCCGAAAATTGCGCATTTAGTGTATTTTCATGCATATCAAGATTAATGCTGATTCTTATGTAAATTGATGTGTAGAGTCATACGGTCTCATTTAAAATTGATTCTGAGCAATATAAATGAGTGTACTGAAAGCTGGAATATTGCGCATTAAGTGTATTTTCATGCATATCAAGATTAATGCTGATTCTTATGTAAATTGATGTGTAGAATCATATGATCTCATTTGAAATTGATTCTGATCAATATAAATGAGTGTACTGCAAGCCCGAAAATTGAGCATTTAGTGTATTTTCATGCATATCAAGATTAATGCTGATTCTTATGTAAATTGACGTGTAGAATCATTCGGTCTCATTTAAAATTGATTCTGAGCAATATAAATGAGTGTACTGAAAGCCCGAAAATTGCGCATTTAGTGTATTTTCATGCATATCAAGATTAATGCTGATTCTTATGTAAATTGATGTGTAGAATCATATGGTTTCAATTAAAATTGATTCTGAGCAATATAAATGAGTGTACTGAAAGCCCGAAAATTGCGCATTTAGTGTAGTTTCATGAATATCAAGATTAATGCTGATTCTTATGTAAATTGATGTGTAGAATCATATGGTCTCATTTAAAATTGATTCTGATCAATATAAATGAGTGTACTGTAAGCCTGAAAATTGCGCATTTAGTGTATTTTCATGCATATCAAGATTAATGCTGATTCTTATGTAAATTGATGTGTAGAATCATATGGTCTCATTTCAATTGATTCTGAGCAATATAAATGAGTGTACTGAAAGACCAAACACTGCGCATTTAGTGTATTTTCATGCATATCAAGATTAATGCTGATTCTTATGTAAATTGATGTGTAGAATCATACGATCTCATTTAAAATTGATTCTGAGCAATATAAATGAGTGTACTGAAAGCCCGAATATTGCGCATTTAGTGTATTTTGATGCATATCAAGATTAATGCTGATTCTTATGTAAATTGATGTGTAGAATCATATGGTTTCAATTGAAATTGATTCTGAGCAATATAAATGAGTGTACTGAAAGCCCGAAAATTGCGCATTTAGTGTATTTTCATGCATATCAAGATTAATGCTGATTCTTATGTAAATTGATGTGTAGAATCATATGGTCTCATTTAAAATTGATTCTGAGCAATAGAAATGACTGTACTGAATGACTGAAAATTGCGCATTTAGTGTATTTTCATGCATATCAAGATTAATGCTGATTCTTATGTAAATTGATGTGTAGAATCATATGGTATCATTTAAAATTGATTCTGATCACTATAAATGAGTGTACTGAAAGACCAAAAACTGCGCATTTAGTGTATTTTCATGCATATCAAGATCAATGCTGATTCTTATGTAAATTGATGTGAAGAAACATACGGTCTCATTTAAAATTGATACTGAGCAATATAAATGAGTGTACTTAAAGCCCGAAAATTGCGCATTTAGTGTATTTTCATGCATATCAAGATTAATGCTGATTCTTATGTAAATTGATGTGTAGAATCATACGGTCTCATTTAAAATTGATTCTGAGTAATATAAATGCGTGTACTGAAAGCTGGAATATTGCGCATTAAGTGTATTTTCATGCATATCAAGATTAATGCTGATTCTTATGTAAATTGATGTGTAGAATCATATGATCTCATTTGAAATTGATTCTGATCAATATAAATGAGTGTACTGTGAGCCCGAAAATTGAGCATTTAGTGTATTTTCATGCATATCAAGATTAATGCTGATTCTTATGTAAATTGACGTGTAGAATCATACGGTCTCATTTAAAATTGATTCTGAGCAATATAAATGAGTGTACTGAAAGCCCGAAAATTGCGCATTTAGTGTATTTTCATGCATATCAAGATTAATGCTGATTCTTATGTAAATTGATGTGTAGAATCATATGGTTTCAATTAAAATTGATTCTGAGCAATATAAATGAGTGTACTGAAAGCCAGAAAATTGCGCATTTAGTGTGTTTTCATGCATATCAAGATTAATGCTGATTCTTATGTAAATTGATGTGTAGAATCATATGGTCTCAATTAAAATTGATTCTGAGCAATATAAATGAGTGTACTGAAAGTCGGAAAATTGCGCATTTAGTGTATTTTCATGCATATCAAGATTAATGCTGATTCTTATGTAAATTGATGTGTAGAATCATATGGTCTCATTTAAAATTGATTCTGAGCCATAGAAATGACTGTACTGAAAGACCGAAAATTGCGCATTTAGTGTATTTTCATGCATATCAAGATTAATGCTGATTCTTATGTAAATTAATGTGTAGAAACATACGGTCTCATTTAAAATTGATTCTGAGCAACATAAATGAGTGTACTTAAAGCCCGAAAATTGCGCATTTGGTGTATTTTCATGCATATCAAGATTAATGCTGATTCTTATGTAAATTGATGTGTAGAATCATACGGTCTCATTTAAAATTGATTCTGAGCAATATAAATGAGTGTACTGAAAGTTGGAATATTGCGCATTAAGTGTATTTTCATGCATATCAAGATTAATGCTGATTCTTATGTAAATTGATGTGTAGAATTATATGATCTCATTTAAAATTGATTCTGATCCTATATAAATGAGTGTACTGTAAGCCCGAAAATTGAGCATTTAGTGTATTTTCATGCATATCAAGATTAATGCTGATTCTTATGTAAATTGATGTGTAGAATCATACGGTCTCATTTAAAATTGATTCTGAGCAATATAAATGAGTGTACTGAAAGCCCGAAAATTGCGCATTTAGTGTATTTTCTTGCATATCAAGATTAATGCTGATTCTTATGTAAATTGGTGTGTAGAAACATATGGTTTCAATTAAAATTGATTCTGAGCAATATAAATGAGTGTACTCTAAGCCCGAAAATTGCGCATTTAGTGTATTTTCATGCATATCAAGATTAATGCTGATTCTTATGTAAATTGATGTGTAGAATCATTTGGTCTCATTTAAAATTGATTCTGAGCAATATAAATGAGTGTACTGAAAGCCGGAAAATTGCGCATTTAGAGTATTTTCATGCATATCAAGATTAATGCTGATTCTTATGTAAATTGATGTGTAGAATCATATGGTCTCATTTAAAATTGATTCTGAGCAATATAAATGAGTGTACTGAAGGCCGGAAAATTGCGCATTTTGTGTATTTTCATGCATATCAAGATTAATGCTGATTCTTATGTAAATTGATGTGTAGAATCATACGGTCTCATTTAAAATTGATTCTGAGCAATATAAATGAGTGTACTGAAAGCCCGAATATTGCGCATTTAGTGTATTTTCATGCATATCAAGATTAATGCTGATTCTATGTAAATTGATGTGTAGAATCATATGGTTTCAATTGAAATTGATTCTGAGCAATATAAATGAGTGTACTGAAAGCCCGAAAATTGCGCATTTAGTGTATTTTCATGCATATCAAGATTAATGCTGATTCTTATGTAAATTGATGTGTAGAATCATATGGTCTCATTTAAAATTGATTCTGAGCAATAGAAATGTCTGTACTGAATGACTGAAAATTGCGCATTTAGTGTATTTTCATGCATATCAAGATTAATGCTGATTCTTATGTAAATTGATGTGTAGAATCATATGGTATCATTTAATATTGATTCTGATCAATATAAATGAGTGTACTGAAAGACCAAAAACTGCGCATTTAGTGTATTTTCATGCATATCAAGATTAATGCTGATTCTTATGTAAATTGATGTGTAGAAACATACGGTCTCATTTAAAATTGATACTGAGCAATATAAATGAGTGTACTGAAAGCTGGAATATTGCGGATTAAGTGTATTTTCATGCATATCAAGATTAATGCTGATTCTTATGTAAATTGATGTGTAGAATCATATGATCTCATATGAAATTGATTCTGATCAATATAAATGAGTGTACTGTAAGCCCGAAAATTGAGCATTTAGTGTATTTTCATGCATATCAAGATTAATGCTGATTCTCATGTAAATTGACGTGTAGAATCATACGGTCTCATTTCAAATTGATTCTGAGCAATATAAATGAGTGTACTGAAAGCCCGAAAATTGCGCATTTAGTGTATTTTCATGCATATCAAGATTAATGCTGATTCTTATGTAAATTGTTGTGTAGAATCTTATGGTTTCAATTAAAATTCATTCTGAGCAATATAAATGAGTGTACTGAAAGCCCGAAAATTGCGCATTTAGTGTATATTCATGCATATCAAGATTAATGCTGATTCTTATGTAAATTGATGTGTAGAATCATATGGTCTCATTTAAAATTGATTCTGAGCAATAGAAATGACTGTACTGAAAGACCGAAAATTGCGCATTTAGTGTATTTTCATGCATATCAAGATTAATTCTCATTCTTATGTAAATTAATGTGTAGAAACATACGGTCTCATTTAAAATTGATTCTGAGCAATATAAATGAGTGTACTTAAAGCCCGAAAATTGCGCATTTAGCGTATTTTCTTGCATATCAAGATTAATGCTGATTCTTATGTAAATTGGTGTGTAGAATCATATGGTTTCAATTAAATATGATTCTGAACAATATAAATGAGTGTACTGAAAGCCCGAAAATTGCGCATTTAGTGTATTTTCATGCATATCAAGATTAATGCTGATTCTTATGTAAATTGATGTGTAGAATCATATGATCTCATTTAAAATTGATTCTAATCCTATATAAATGAGTGTACTGTAAGCCCGAAATTTGAGCATTTAGTGTATTTTCATGCATATCAAGATTAATGCTGATTCTTATGTAAATTGATGTGTAGAATCATACGGTCTCATTTAAAATTGATTCTGAGCAATATAAATGAGTGTACTGAAAGCCCGAAAATTGCGCATTTAGTGTATTTTCTTGCATATCAAGATTAATGCTGATTCTTATGTAAATTGGTGTGTAGAATCATATGGTTTCAATTAAAATTGATTCTGAGCAATAAAAATGAGTGTACTGAAAGCCCGAAAATTGCGCATTTAGTGTATATTCATGCATATCAAGATTAATGCTGTTTCTTTTGTAAATTGATGTGTAGAATCATATGATCTCATTTGAAATTGATTCTGATCAATATAAATGAGTGTACTTTAAGCCCGAAAATTGAGCATTTAGTGTATTTTCATGCATATCAAGATTAATGCTGATTCTTATGTAAATTGATGTGTAGAATCATACGGTCTCATTTAAAATTGATTCTGAGCAATATAAATGAGTGTACTGAAAGCTGGAATTTTCGCATTAAGTGTATTTTCATGCATATCAAGATTAATGCTGATTCTTATGTAAATTGATGTGTAGAATCATATGGTTTCATTTAAAATTGATTCTGAGCAATGTAAATGAATGTACCGAAAGCCCGAAAATTGCGCATTTAATCTATTTTCATGCATATCAAGATTAATGCTGATTCTTATGTAAAGTGATGTGTAGAATCATATAATTTCAATTTACATAAGAATCAGCATTAATCTTGATATTCCTTGAAAATACACTAAATGCTCAATTTTCGGGCTTACAGTACACACATTTATATCGATCAGAACAAATCTCATATGAGATCATATGATTCTACACATCAATTTACATAAGAATCAGCATTAATCTTGATATGCATGAAAATACACTTAATGCGCAATATTCCAGCTTTCAGTACACTCATTTATATTGCTCAGTATCAATTTTAAATGAGACCGTATGTTTCTACACTTCAATTTACATAAGAATCTGCATTAATCTTGATATGCATGAAAATACACTAAATGCGCAGTTTTTGGTCTTTCAGTACACTCATTTATATTGATCAGAATCAATATTAAATGATACCATATGATTCTACACATCAATTCACATAAGAATCAGCATTAATCTTGATATGCATGAAAATTCACTAAATGCGCAATTTTCAGTCATTCAGTACAGTCATTTCTATTGCTCAGAATCAATTTCAATTGAAACCATATGATTCTACACATCAATTTACATAAGAATCAGCATTAATATTGATATGCATGAAAATACACTAAGTGCGCAATTTTCCGGCTTCCAGTACATTCATTTATATTGCTCAGAATCAATTTTAAATGAGACCATATGATTCTACACATCAATTTACATAAGAATAAGCATTAATCTTGATATGCATGAAAATACACTAAATGCGCAATTTTCGGGCTTTCAGTACATTCATTTATGTCGATACGGAGTCAATTTTAAATAAGACCATATGATTCTACACATCAATTTACATAAGAATCTGCATTAATCTTGATATGCATGAAAATACTCTAAATGCGCAATTTTCCGGCTTTCAGTACACTCATTTATATTGCTCAGAATCAATTTTAATTGAAACCATTTGTTTCTACACACCAATTTACATAAGAATCAGCATTAATCTTGATATGCAAGAAAATACACTAAATGCGCAATTTTCGGGCTTTCAGTACACTCATTTATATTGCTCAGAATCAATTTTAAATGAGACCGTATGATTCTACACATCAATTTACATAAGAATCAGCATTAATCTTGATATGCATGAAAATACACTAAATGCTCAATTTTCGGGCTTACAGTACACTCATTTATATTGCTCAGAATCAATTTTAAATGAGACCATATGATTCTACACATCAATTTACATAAGAATCATCATTAATCTTGATATGCATGAAAATACACTAAATGCGCAATTTTCGGGCTTTCAGTACACTCATTTATATTGCTCAGAATCAATTTTAAATGAAACCATATGATTCTACATACCAATTTACATAAGAATCAGCATTAATCTTGATATGCATGAAAATACACTAAATGCGCAATATTCCAGCTTTTCAGTACACTCATTTATATTGCTCAGAATCAATTTTAAATGAGACCGTATGATTCTACACGTCAATTTACATAAGAATCAGCATTAATCTTGATATGCATGAAAATACACTAAATGCTCAATTTTCGGGCTTACAGTACACTCATTTATATTGATCAGAATCAATTTCAAATGAGATCATATGATTCTCCACATCAATTTACATAAGAATCAGCATTAATCTTGATATGCATGAAAATACACTAAATGCGCAATTTTCAGTCATTCAGTACAGTCATTTCTATTGCTCAGAATCAATTTTAAATGAGACCATATGATTCTACACATCAATTTACATAAGAATCAGCATTAATCTTGATATGCATGAAAATACACCAAATGCGCAATTTTCGGGCTTTCAGTACACTCATTTATATGGCTCAGAATCAATTTTAAATGAGACCATGTGATTCTACACATCAATTTACATAAGAATTAGCATTAATCTTGATATGCATGAAAATACACGAAATGCGCAGTTTTCGGGCTTACAGTACACTCATTTATATTGATCAGATTCAATTTTAAATGAGACCATGTGATTCTACACATCAATTTACATAAGAATTAGCATTAATCTTGATATGCATGAAAATACACTAAATGCGCAATTTTCGGGCTTTCAGTACATTCATTTATATTGCTCAGGATGAATTTTAAATGAGACCATATGATTCTACACATCAATTTACATAAGAATCAGCATTAATCTTGATATGCATGAAAATACACTAAATGCGCAATTTTCGGGCTTTCAGTACACTCATTTATATTGCTCAGAATCAATTTTAATTGAAACCATATGATTCTACACATCAATTTACATAAGAATCAGCATTAATCTTGATATGCATGAAAATACATTAAATGCGCAATATTCGGGCTTTCAGTACACTCATTTATATTGCTCAGAATGAATTTTAAATGAGACCGTATGATTCTACACATCAATTTACATAAGAATCAGCATTAATCTTGATATGCATGAAAATACACTAAATGCTCAATTTTCGGGCTTACAGTACACTCATTTATATTGATCAGAATCAATTTTAAATGAGATCATATAATTCTACACATAAATTTACATAAGAATCAGCATTAATCTTGATATGCATGAAAATACACTTAATGCACAACATCCCAGCTTTCAGTACACTCATTGATATTGCTCAGAATAAATTTTAAATGAGACCATATGATTCTACACATCAATTTACATAAGAATCAGCAATAATCTTGATATGCATGAAAATACACTAAATGCGCAATTTTCGGGCTTTCAGTACACTCATTTATATTGCTCAGAATCAATTTTAAATGAGACCATATGATTCTACACATCAATTTACATAAGAATCAGCATTAATCTTGATATGCATGAAAATACACTAAATGCGCAATTTTCGGGCTTTCAGTACACTCATTTATATTGCTCAGAATAAATTTTAAATGAAACCATATGATTCTACATATCAATTTACATAAGAATCAGCATTAATCTTGATATGCATGAAAATACACTAAATGCGCAATTTTCGGGCTTTTCAGTACACTCATTTATATTGCTCAGAGTCAATTTTAAATGAGACCGTATGATTCTACACATCAATTTACATATGAATCAGCATTAATCTGGATATGCATGAAAATACACTAAATGCGCAGTGTTTGGTCTTTCAGTACATTCATTTATATTGCTCAGAATCAATTTTAATTGAAACCATATGATTCTACACATCAATTTACATAAGAATCAGCATTAATCTTGATATGCATGAAAATACACTAAATGCGCAATTTTCGGGCTTTCAGTACACTCATTTATATTGCTCGGAATCAATTTTAAATGAGACCATATGATTCTACACATCAATTTACATAAGAATCAGCATTAATCTTGATATGCATGAAAATACACTAAATACGCAATTTTCGCGCTTACAGTACACTCATTTATATTGATCAGAATCAATTTTAAATGAGACCATATGATTCTACAAATCAATTTACATAAGAATCAGCATTAATCTTGATATGCATAAAAATACACTAAATGCGCAAATTTCCGGCTTTCAGTACACTCATTTATATTGCACAGAATCAATTTTAAATGAGACCATATGATTCTACACATCAATTTACATAAGAATCAGCATTAATCTTGATATGCATGAAAATACACTAAATGCGCAAATTTCGGGCTTTCAGTACACTCATTTATATTGCTCAGAATCAATTTTAAATGTAACCATATGATTCTACACATCAATTTACATAAGAATCAGCATTAATCTTGATATGCATCAAAATACACTAAATGCGCAATTTTCTGGCTTTCAGTACACTCATTTATATTGCTCAGAATCAATTTTAAATGAAACCATATGATTCTACACATCAATTTATATAAGAATCAGCATTAATATTGATATGCATGAAAATACACTAAATGCGCAATTTTTGGGCTTTAAGTACACTCATTTGTATTGCTCAGAATCAATTTGAAATGTAACCATATGATTGTACACATCAATTTACATAAGAATCAGCATTAATCTTGATATGCATGAAAATACACTAAATGCGCAGTTTTTGGACTTTCAGTACACTCATTTATATTGATCAGAATCAATGTTAAATGAGAACATATGATTCTACACATCAATTTACATAAGAATCAGCATTAATCTTGATCTGCATGAAAATACAGTAATTCGCAATTTTCGGGCTTTCAGCACACTCATTTATATTGCTCAGAATCAATTTTAAATGAGACCATATGATTCTACACATCAATTTACATAAGAATCAACATTAATCTTGATATGCATGAAAATACACTAAATGCGCAATTTTCGGGCTTTCAGTACACTCATTTATATTGCTCAGAATAAATTTTAAATGAAACCATATGATTCTACATATCAATTTACATAAGAATCAGCATTAATCTTCATATGCATGAAAATACACTAAATGCGCAATTTTCGGGCTTTCAGTACACTCATTTATATTGCTCAGAGTCAATTTTAAATGAGACCGTATGATTCTACACATCAATTTACATATGAATCAGCATTAATCTGGATATGCATGAAAATACACTAAATGCGCAGTGTTTGGTCTTTCAGTACATTCATTTATATTGCTCAGAATCAATTTTAATTGAAACCATATGATTCTACACATCAATTTACATAAGAATCAGCATTTATCTTGATATGCATGAAAATACACTAAATGCGCAATTTTCCGGCTTTCGGTACACTCATTTATATTGCTCAGAATCAATTTTAAATAGGACCATATGATTCTACACATCAATTTACATAAGAATCAGCATTAATCTTGATATGCCTGACAATACACTAAATGCGCAATTTTCCGGCTTTCAGTACACTTATTTATATTGCTCAGAATCAATTTTAATTGAAACCATATGATTCTACACATCAATTTACATAAGAATCAGCATTAATTTTGATATGCATGAAAATACACTAAATGCGCAATATTCGGGCTTTCAGCACACTCATTTATATTGCTCAGAATCAATTTTGAAATGAGACCATGTGATTCTACACATCAATTTACATAATAATCAGCATTAATCTTGATATGCATGAAAATACACTAAATGTGCAATTTTCGGGCTTTTCAGTACACTCATTTATATTGCTCAGAATCAATTTTAAATGAAACCATATGATTCTACACATCAATTTACATAAGAAGCAGCATTATTCTTGATATGCATGAAAATACACTAAATGCGCAATTTTCGGCTTTCAGTACACTCATTTATATTGCTCAGAATCAATTTTAAATGTAACCATATGATTCTACACATCAATTTACATAAGAATCAGCATTAATCTTGATATGCATGAAAATACACTAAATGCGCAATTTTCGGGCTTTCAGTACACTCATTTATATTGCTCAGAATCAATTTTAATTGAAACCATATGATTCTACACATCAATTTACATAAGAATCAGCATTAATCTTGATATGCACGAAAATACACTAAATGCGCAGTGTTTGGTCTTTCAGTCCAGTCATTTATATTGCTCAGAATCAATTTTAATTGAAACCATATCATTCTACACATCAATTTACATAAGAATCAGCATTAATCTTGATATGCATGAAAATACACTAAATGCGCAATTTTCCGGCTTTCAGTACACTCATTTATATTGCTCAGAATCAATTTTAAATGAAACCATATGATTCTACACATCAATTTACATAAGAATCAGCATTAATCTTGATATGCATGAAAATACACTAAATGCGCAATTTTCGGGCTTTCAGCACACTCCTTTATATTGCTCAGAATAAATTTTAAATGAGACCATATGATTCCACACATCAATTTACATAAGAATCAGCATTAATCTTGATATGCATGAAAATACACTAAATGCCATATTTTCGGGCTTTCAGTACACTCATTTATATTGTTCTGAATCAATTTTATATGAGACCGTATGATTCTACACATCAATTTACATAAGAATCAGCATTAATCTTGATATGCATGAAAATACACTAAATGCGCAGTTTTTGGTCTTTCAGTACACTCATTTATATTGATCAGAATCAATTTTAAATGAGACCATATGATTCTACACATCAATTTACATAAGAATCAGCATTAATCTTGATATGCATGAAAATACACTAAATGCGCAATTTTCCGGCTTTCATTACACTCATTTATATTGCTCAGAATCAATTTTAAATGAGACCATATGATTCTACATCATCTACATAAGAATCAGCATTAATCTTGATATGCATGAAAATACACTAAATGCGCAATTTTCGGGCTTTCAGCACACTCCTTTATATTGCTCAGAATAAATTTTAAATGAGACCATATGATTCCACACATCAATTTACATAAGAATCAGCATTAATCTTGATATGCATGAAAATACACTAAATGCGCAATTTTCGGGATTTCAGTACACTCATTTATATTGTTCTGAATCAATTTTATATGAGACCGTATGATTCTACACATCAATTTACATAAGAATCAGCATTAATCTTGATATGCATGAAAATACACTAAATGCGCAGTTTTTGGTCTTTCAGTACACTCATTTATATTGATCAGAATCAATTTTAAATGAGACCATATGATTCTACACATCAATTTACATAAGAATCAGCATTAATCTTGATATGCATGAAAATACACTAAATGCGCAATTTTCCGGCTTTCAGTACACTCATTTATATTGCTCAGAATCAATTTTAAATGAAACCATATGATTCTACACATCAATTTACATAAGAATCAGCATTAATCTTGATATGCATGAAAATACACTAAATGCGCAATTTTCGGGCTTTCAGCACACTCCTTTATATTGCTCAGAATAAATTTTAAATGAGACCATATGATTCCACACATCAATTTACATAAGAATCAGCATTAATCTTGATATGCATGAAAATACACTAAATGCGCAATTTTCGGGCTTTCAGTACACACATTTATATTGTTCTGAATCAATTTTATATGAGACCGTATGATTCTACACATCAATTTACATAAGAATCAGCATTAATCTTGATATGCATGAAAATACACTAAATGCGCAGTTTTTGGTCTTTCAGTACACTCATTTATATTGATCAGAATCAATTTTAAATGAGACCATATGATTCTACACATCAATTTACATAAGAATCAGCATTAATCTTGATATGCATGAAAATACACTAAATGCGCAATTTTCCGGCTTTCATTACACTCATTTATATTGCTCAGAATCAATTTTAAATGAGACCATATGATTCTACACATCAATTTACATAAGAATCAGCATTAATCTTGATATGCATGAAAATACACTAAATGCGCAATTTTCGGGCTTTCAGCACACTCCTTTATATTGCTCAGAATAAATTTTAAATGAGTCCATATGATTCCACACATCAATTTACATAAGAATCAGCATTAATCTTGATATGCATGAAAATACACTAAATGCGCAATTTTCGGGCTTTCAGTACACTCATTTATATTGTTCTGAATCAATTTTATATGAGACCGTATGATTCTACACATCAATTTACATAAGAATCAGCATTAATCTTGATATGCATGAAAATACACTAAATGCGCAGTTTTTGGTCTTTCGGTACACTCATTTATATTGATCAGAATCAATTTTAAATGAGACCATATGATTCTACACATCAATTTACATAAGAATCAGCATTAATCTTGATATGCATGAAAATACACTAAATGCGCAATTTTCGGGCTTACAGTACACTCATTTATATTGATCAGAACCAATTTTAAATGAGACCATATGATTCTACACATCAATTTACATAAGAATCTGCATTAATCTTGATATGCATGAAAATACACTAAATGCGCAATTATCCGGCTTTCGGTACACTCATTTATATTGCTCAGAATCAATTTTAAATGGGACCATATGATTCTACACATCAATTTACATAAGAATCAGCATTAATCTTGATATGCATGACAATACACTAAATGCGCAATTTTCGGGCTTTCAGTACACTTATTTATATTGCTCAGAATCAATTTTAATTGAAACCATATGATTCTACACATCAATTTACATAAGAATCAGCATTAATTTTGATATGCATGAAAATACACTAAATGCGCAATATTCGGGCTTTCAGCACACTCATTTATATTGCTCAGAATCAATTTTGAAATGAGACCATGTGATTCTACACATCAATTTACATAATAATCAGCATTAATCTTGATATGCATGAAAATACATTAAATGCGCAATTTTCGGGCTTTCAGTACACTCATTTATATTGCTCAGAATCAATTTTAAATGAAACCATGTGATTCTACACATCAATTTACATAATAATCAGCATTAATCTTGATATGCATGAAAATACACTAAATGTGCAATTTTCGGGCTTTCAGTACACTCATTTATATTGCTCAGAATCAATTTTAAATGAAACCATATGATTCTACACATCAATTTACATAAGAAGCAGCATTATTCTTGATATGCATGAAAATGCATTAAATGCGCAATTTTCGGGCTTTCAGTACACTCATTTATATTGCTCAGAATCAATTTTAAATGTAACCATATGATTCTACACATCAATTTACATAAGAATCAGCATTAATCTTGATATGCATGAAAATACACTAAATGCGCAATTTTCGGGCTTTCAGTACACTCATTTATATTGCTCAGAATCAATTTTAATTGAAACCATATGATTCTACACATCAATTTACATAGGAATCAGCATTAATCTTGATATGCACGAAAATACACTAAATGCCCAGTGTTTGGTCTTTCAGTACAGTCATTTATATTGCTCAGAATCAATTTTAATTGAAACCATATCATTCTACACATCAATTTACATAAGAATCAGCATTAATCTTGATATGCATGAAAATACACTAAATGCGCAATTTTCCGGCTTTCAGTACACTCATTTATATTGCTCAGAATCAATTTTAAATGAAACCATATGGTTCTACACATCAATTTACATAAGAATCAGCATTAATCTTGATATGCATGAAAATACACTAAATGCGCAATTTTCGGGCTTTCAGCACACTCCTTTATATTGCTCAGAATTAATTTTAAATGAGACCATATGATTCCACACATCAATTTACATAAGAATCAGCATTAATCTTGATATGCATGAAAATACACTAAATGCGCAATATTCGGGCTTTCAGCACACTCATTTATATTGCTCAGAATCAATTTTATATGAGACCATGTGATTCTACACATCAATTTACATAATAATCAGCATTAATCTTGATATGCATGAAAATACACTAAATGCGCAATTTTCGGGCTTTCAGTACACTCATTTATATTGCTCAGAATCAATTTTAAATGAAACCATATGATTCTACACATCAATTTACATAATAATCAGCATTAATCTTGATATGCATGAAAATACACTAAATGTGCAATTTTCGGGCTTTCAGTACACTCATTTATATTGCTCAGAATCAATTTTAAATGAAACCATATGATTCTACACATCAATTTACATAAGAAGCAGCATTATTCTTGATATGCATGAAAATACACTAAATGCGCAATTTTCGGGCTTTCAGTACACTCATTTATATTGCTCAGAATCAATTTTAAATGTAACCATATGATTCTACACATCAATTTACATAAGAATCAGCATTAATCTTGATATGCATGAAAATACACTAAATGCGCAATTTTCGGGCTTTCAGTACACTCATTTATATTGCTCAGAATCAATTTTAATTGAAACCATATGATTCTACACATCAATTTACATAAGAATCAGCATTAATCTTGATATGCACGAAAATACACTAAATGCGCAGTGTTTGGTCTTTCAGTACAGTCATTTATATTGCTCAGAATCAATTTTAATTGAAACCATATCATTCTACACATCAATTTACATAAGAATCAGCATTAATCTTGATATGCATGAAAATACACTAAATGCGCAATTTTCCGGCTTTCAGTACACTCATTTATATTGCTCAGAATCAATTTTAAATGAAACCATATGATTCTACACATCAATTTACATAAGAATCAGCATTAATCTTGATATGCATGAAAATACACTAAATGCGCAATTTTCGGGCTTTCAGTACACTCATTTATATTGCTCAGAATCAATTTCAAATGAGACCGTATGATTCTACACATCAATTTACATAAGAATCAGCATTAATCTTGATATGCATGAAAATACACTAAATACCCAGTTTTGATATTTCAGTACAATCATTTATATTGCTCAGAATCAATTTTAATTGAAACCATATGATTCTACACATCAATTTACATAAGAATCAGAATTAATCTTGATATGCATGAAAATACACTAAATGCGCAATTTTCGGGCTTTCAGTACACTCATTTATATTGCTCGGAATCAATTTTAAATGAGACCATATGATTCTACACATCAATTTACATAAGAATCAGCATTAATCTTGATATGCATGAAAATACATTAATGCGCAATTTTCGGGCTTTCAGTACACTCATTTATCTTACTCAGAATCAATCTTAAATGAGACCATATGATTCTACACATCAATTTACATAAGAATCAGCATTAATCTTGATATGCATGAAAATACACTAAATGCGCAATTTTCGGGCTTAGAATACACTCATTTATATTGCTCAGAATTAATTTTAAATGAAACAATATGAGACCATATTATTCTACACATCAATTTACATAAGAATCAGCTTTAATCTTGATATGCATGAAAATACACTAAATGCGCAATTTTCCGGCTTTCAGTACACTCATTTATATTGCTCATAATTAATTTTAATTGAAACCATATGATTCTACACATCAATTTACATAAGAATCAGCATTAATCTTGATATGCATGAAAATACACTAAATGCGCAATTTTCGGGCTTTCAGTACACTCATTTATATTGCTCGGAATCAATTTTAAATGAGACCGTATGATTCTACACATCAATTTACATAAGAATCAGCATTAATCTTGATATGCATGAAAATACACTAAATGCGCAGTTTTTGGTCTTTCAGTACACTCATTTATATTGATCAGAATCAATTTTAAATGAGACCATATGATTCTACACATCAATTTACATAAGAATCAGCATTAATCTTGATATGCATGAAAATACACTAAATGCGCAATTTTCGGGCTTACAGTACACTCATTTATATTGATCAGAACCAATTTTAAATGAGACCATATGATTCTACACATCAATTTACATAAGAATCTGCATTAATCTTGATATGCATGAAAATACACTAAATGCGCAATTTTCCGGCTTTCGGTACACTCATTTATATTGCTCAGAATCAATTTTAAATGGGACCATATGATTCTACACATCAATGTACATAAGAATCAGCATTAATCTTGATATGCATGACAATACACTAAATGCGCAATTTTCGGGCTTTCAGTACACTTATTTATATTGCTCAGAATCAATTTTAATTGAAACCATATGATTCTACACATCAATTTACATAAGAATCAGCATTAATTTTGATATGCATGAAAATACACTAAATGCGCAATATTCGGGCTTTCAGCACACTCATTTATATTGCTCAGAATCAATTTTGAAATGAGACCATGTGATTCTACACATCAATTTACATAATAATCAGCATTAATCTTGATATGCATGAAAATACACTAAATGCGCAATTTTCGGGCTTTCAGTACACTCATTTATATTGCTCAGAATCAATTTTAAATGAAACCATATGATTCTACACATCAATTTACATAATAATCAGCATTAATCTTGATATGCATGAAAATACACTAAATGTGCAATTTTCGGGCTTTCAGTACACTCATTTATATTGCTCAGAATCAATTTTAAATGAAACCATATGATTCTACACATCAATTTACATAAGAAGCAGCATTATTCTTGATATGCATGAAAATACACTAAATGCGCAATTTTCGGGCTTTCAGTACACTCATTTATATTGCTCAGAATCAATTTTAAATGTAACCATATGATTCTACACATCAATTTACATAAGAATCAGCATTAATCTTGATATGCATGAAAATACACTAAATGCGCAATTTTCGGGCTTTCAGTACACTCATTTATATTGCTCAGAATCAATTTTAATTGAAACCATATGATTCTACACATCAATTTACATAAGAATCAGCATTAATCTTGATATGCACGAAAATACACTAAATGCGCAGTGTTTGGTCTTTCAGTACAGTCATTTATATTGCTCAGAATCAATTTTAATTGAAACCATATCATTCTACACATCAATTTACATAAGAATCAGCATTAATCTTGATATGCATGAAAATACACTAAATGCGCAATTTTCCGGCTTTCAGTACACTCATTTATATTGCTCAGAATCAATTTTAAATGAAACCATATGATTCTACACATCAATTTACATAAGAATCAGCATTAATCTTGATATGCATGAAAATACACTAAATGCGCAATTTTCGGGCTTTCAGTACACTCATTTATATTGCTCAGAATCAATTTTAAATGAGACCGTATGATTCTACACATCAATTTACATAAGAATCAGCATTAATCTTGATATGCATGAAAATACACTAAATACCCAGTTTTGATATTTCAGTACACTCATTTATATTGATCAGAATCAATTTTAAATGAGACCATATGATTCTACACATCAATTTACATAAGAATCAGCATTAATCTTGATATGCATGAAAATACACTAAATGCGCAATTTTCGGGCTTCCAGTACATTCATTTATATTGCTCAGAATCAATTTTAAATGAGACCATATGATTCTACACATCAATTTACATAAGAATCAGCATTAATCTTGATATGCATGAAAATACACTAAATGCGCAATTTTGGGGCTTTCAGTACACTCATTTATATTGCTCAGAATCAATTTTAAATGAAACCATATGATTCTACATATCAATTTACATAAGAATCAGCATTAATCTTGATATGCATGAAAATACACTAAATGCGCAATTTTCGGGCTTTCAGTACACTCATTTCTATTGCTCAGAATCAATTTTAAATGAGACCGTATGATTCTACACATCAATTTACATATGAATCAGCATTAATCTGGATATGCATGAAAATACACTAAATGCGCAGTGTTTGGTCTTTCAGTACAGTCATTTATATTGCTCAGAATCAATTTTAATTGAAACCATATGATGCTACACATCAATTTACATAAGAATCAGAATTAATCTTGATATGCATGAAAATACACTACATGCGCAATTTTCGGGCTTTCAGTACACTCATTTATATTGCTCGGAATCAATTTTAAATGAGACCATATGATTCTACACATCAATTTACATAAGAATCAGCATTAATCTTGATATGCATGAAAATACATTAATGCGCAATTTTCGGGCTTTCAGTACACTCATTTACATTACTCAGAATCAATCTTAAATGAGACCATATGATTCTACACATCAATTTACATAAGAATCAGCATTAATCTTTATATGCATGAAAATACACTAAATGCGCAATTTTCGGGCTTAGAATACACTCATTTATATGGCTCAGAATTAATTTTAAATGAAACAATATGAGACCATATTATTCTACACATCAATTTACATAAGAATCAGCATTAATCTTGATATGCATGAAAATACACTAAATGCGCAATTTTCCGGCTTTCAGTACACTCATTTATATTGCTCAGAATCAAATTTAAATGAGACCATATGATTCTACACATCAATTTACATAAGAATCAGCATTAATCTTGATATGCATGAAAATACACTAAATGCGCAATTTTCGGGCTTTCAGTACACTCATTTATATTGATCAGAACCAATTTTAAAGGAGACCATATGATTCTACACATCAATTTACATAAGAATCAGCATTAATCTTGATATGCATGAAAAGAAATACACTAAATGCACAATTTTCCGGCTTTCGGTACACTCATTTATATTGCTCAGAATCAATTTTAAATGGGACCATATGATTCTACACATCAATTTACATAAGAATCAGCATTAATCTTGATATGCATGAAAATACACTAAATGCCAATTTTCGGGCTTTCAGTACACTTATTTATATTGTTCAGAATCAATTTTAATTGAAACCATATGATTCTACACATCAATTTACATAAGAATCAGCTTTAATCTTGATATGCATGAAAATACACTAAATGCGCAATTTTCGGGCTTTCAGTACACTCATTTATATTGCTCAGAATCAATTTTAAATGAGACCGTATGATTCTACACATCAATTTACATAAGAATTAGCATTAATCTTGATATGCATGAAAATACACTAAATGCGCAAATTTCGGGCTGTCAGTACACTCATTTATATTGCTCAGAATCAATTTTAAATGTAACCATATGATTCTACACATCAATTTACATAAGAATCAGCATTAATCTTGATATGCATGAAAATACACTAAATGCGCAGTTTTTGATATTTCAGTACACTCATTTATATTGATCAGAATCAATTTTAAATGAGACCATATGATTCTACACATCAATTTACATAAGAATCAGCATTAATCTTGATATGCATGAAAATACACTAAATGCGCAATATTCGGGCTTTCAGCACATTCATTTATATTGCTCAGAATCAATTTTGAAATGAGACCATGTGATTCTACACATCAATTTACATAATAATCAACATTAATCTTGATATGCATGAAAATACACTAAATGCGCAATTTTCGGGCTTTCAGTACACTCATTTATATTGCTCAGAATGAATTTTAAATGAAACCATATGATTCTACACATCAATTTACATAAGAATCAGCATTAATCTTGATATGCATGAAAATACACTAAATGCGCAATTTTCGGGCTTTTAGTACACTCATTTATATTGCTCAGAATCAATTTTAAATGAAACCATATGATTCTACACATCAATTTACATAATAATCAGCATTAATCTTGATATGCATGAAAATACACTAAATGTGCAATTTTCGGGCTTTCAGTACACTCATTTATATTGCTCAGAATGAATTTTAAATGAAACCATATGATTCTACACATCAATTTACATAAGAATCAGCATTAATCTTGATATGCATGAAAATACACTAAATGCGCAATTTTCGGGCTTTCAGTACACTCATTTATATTGCTCAGAATCAATTTTAAATGAAACCATATGATTCTACACATCAATTTACATAATAATCAGCATTAATCTTGATATGCATGAAAATACACTAACTGTGCAATTTTCGGGCTTTCAGTACACTCATTTATATTGCTCAGAATCAATTTTAAATGAAACCATATGATTCTACACATCAATTTACATAAGAAGCAGCATTAATCGTGATATGCATGAAAATACACTAAATGCGCAATTTTCGGGCTTTCAGTACAATCATTTATATTGCTCAGAATCAATTTTAAATGTAACCATATGATTCTACACATCAATTTACATAAGAATCAGCATTAATCTTGATATGCATGAAAATACACTAAATGCGCAATTTTCGGGCTTTCATTACACTCATTTATATTGCTCAGAATCAATTTTAATTGAAACCATATGATTCTACACATCAATTTACATAAGAATCAGCATTAATCTTGATATGCATGAAAATACACTAAATGCGCAGTGGTTGGTCTTTCAGTACGTCATTTATATTGCTCAGAATCAATTTTAATTGAAACCATATGATTCTACACATCAATTTACATAAGAATCAGCATTAATCTTTGATATGCATGAAAATACACTAAATGCGCAATTTTCGGGCTTTCAGTACACTCGTTTATATTGCTCAGAATCAATTTTAAATGAAACCATATGAGACCATATGATTCTACACATCAATTTACATAAGAATCAGCATTAATCTTGATACGCATGAAAATGCACTAAATGCGCAATTTTCCGGCTTTCAGTACACTCATTTATATTGCTCAGAAACAAATTTAAATGAGACCATATGATTCTACACATCAATTTACATAAGAATCATCATTAATCTTGATATGCATGAAAATACACTAAATGCGCAATTTTGGGGCTTTCAGTACACTCGTTTATATTGCTCAGAATCAATTTTAAATGAAACCATATGATTCTACATATCAATTTACATAATGATTCTTGCGCATTTAGTGTATTTTCATGCATATCAAGATTAATGCTGATTCTTATGTAAATTGATGTGTAGAATCATATGGTCACATATTGTTTCATTTAAAATTAATTCTGAACAATATAAATGAGTGTATTCTAAGCCCGAAAATTGCGCATTTAGTGTATTTTCATGCATATCAAGATTAATGCTGATTCTTATGTAAATTGATGTGTAGAATCATACGGTCTCATTTAAAATTGATTCTGAGCAATATAAATGAGTGTACTGAAAGCCCGAAAATTGCGCATTTAATGTATTTTCATGCATATCAAGATTAATGCTGATTCTTATGTAAATTGATGTGTAGAATCATATGGTTTCAATTAAAATTGATTCTGAGCAATATAAATGAGTGTACTGAAAGCCCGAAAATTGCGCATTTAGTGTATTTTCATGCATATCAAGATTAATGCTGCTTCTTATGTAAATTGATGTGTAGAATCATATGGTTTCATTTACAATTGATTCTGAGCAATATAAATGAGTGTACTGAAAGCACGAAAATTGCACATTAATGTATTTTCATGCATATCAAGATTAATGCTGATTATTATGTAAATTGTTGTGTAGAATCATATGGTTTCATTTAAAATTGATTCTGAGCAATATAAATGAGTGTACTGAAAGCCCGAAAATTGAGCATTTAGTGTATTTTCATGCATATCAACATTAATGCTGATTCTTATGTAAATTGATGTGTAGAATCATATGGTCTCATATGGTTTCATTTAAAATTGATTCTGAGCAATATAAATGAGTGTACTGAAAGCCCGAAAATTGCGCATTTAGATTATTTTCATGCATATCAAGATTAATGCTGATTCTTATGTAAATTGATGTGTAGAAACATATGGTCTCATTAAAATTGATTCTGAGCAATATAAATGAGTGTGCTGAAAGCCCGAAAATTGCGAATTACTGTATTTTCATGCATATCAAGATTAATGCTGATTCTTATGTAAATTGATGTGTAGAATCATATGTTCTCATTTAACATTGATTCTGATCAATATAAATGAGTGTACTGAAAGTCCAAAAACTGCGCATTTAGTGTATTTTCATGCATATCAAGATTAATGCTGATTCTTATGTAAATTGATGTGTAGAATCATATGGTCTCATTTAAAATTGATTCTGAGCAATATAAATGAGTGTACTGAAAGCCGGAAAATTGCGCATTTAGTGTATTTTCATGCATATCAAGATTAATGCTGATTCTTATGTAAATTGATTTGTAGAATCATATGGTCTCATTTAAAATTGTTTCTGATCAATATAAATGAGTGTACTGTAAGCCCCAAAATTGCGCATTTAGTGTATTTTCATGCATATCTAGATTAATGCTGATTCTTATGTAAATTGATGTGTAGAACCATATGGTCTCAGTTAAAATTGATTCCGAGCAATATAAATGAGTGTACTGAAAGCCCGAAAATTGCGCATTTAGTGTATTTTCATGCATATCAAGATTAATGCTGATTCTTATGTAAATTGATGTGTAGAATCATATGGTTTCAATTAAAATTGATTCTGAGCAATATAAATGACTGTACTGAAAGACCAAACACTGCGAATTTAGTGTATTTTCATGCATATCAAGATTAATGCTGATTCTTATGTAAATTGATTTGTAGAATCATATGGTCTCATTTAGAATTGTTTCTGATCAATATAAATGAGTGTACTGTAAGCCCCAAAATTGCGCATTTAGTGTATTTTCATGCATATCTAGATTAATGCTGATTCTTATGTAAATTGATGTGTAGAACCATATGGTCTCAGTTAAAATTGATTCCGAGCAATATAAATGAGTGTACTGAAAGCCCGAAAATTGCGCATTTAGTGTATTTTCATGCATATCAAGATTAATGCTGATTCTTATGTAAATTGATGTGTAGAATCATATGGTTTCAATTAAAATTGATTCTGAGCAATATAAATGACTGTACTGAAAGTCCAAACACTGCGAATTTAGTGTATTTTCATGCATATCCAGATTAATGCTGATTCATATGTAAATTGATGTGGAGAATCATACGGTTTCATTTAAAATTGACTCTGAGCAATATAAATGAGTGTACTGAAAGCCCGGAAATTGCGCATTTAGTGTATTTTCATGCATATCAAGATTAATGCTGATTCTTATGTAAATTGATATGTAGAATCATATGGTTTCATTTAAAATTTATTCTGAGCAATATAAATGAGTGTACTGAAAGCCGGAAAATTGCGCATTTAGTGTATTTTCATGCATATCAAGATTAATGCTGATTCTTATGTAAATTGATGTGTAGAATCATATGGTCTCATGTAAAATTGATTCTGAGCAATATAAATGAGTGTACTGAAAGCCCGAAAATTGCGCATTTAGTGTATTTTCATGCATATCAAGATTATTGATGATTCTTATGTAAATTGATGTGTAGAATCATATGGTCTCATTTAAAATTGATTCTGATCAATATAAATGAGTGTACTGAAACATCAAAAACTGCGCATTTAGTGTATTTTCAGCATATCAAGATTAATGCTGATTCTTATGTAAATTGATGTGTAGAATCATACGGTCTCATTTAAAATTTACTCTGAGCAATATAAATGAGTGTACTGAAAGCCCGAAAATTGCGCATTTAGTGTATTTTCATGCATATCAAGATTAATGCTGATTCTTATGTAAATTGATATGTAGAATCATATGGTTTCATTTAAAATTTATTCTGAGCAATATAAATGAGTGTACTGAAAGCCCGAAAATTGCGCATTTAGTGTATTTTCATGCATATCAAGATTAATGCTGATTCTTATGTAAATTGATGTGTAGAATCATATGGTCTCATTTAAAATTGATTCTGAGCAATATAAATGAGTGTACTGAAAGCCCGAAAATTGCGCATTTAGTGTATTTTCATGCATATCAAGATTAATGCTGATTCTTATGTAAATTGATGTGTAGAATCATATGGTCTCATTTAAAATTGATTCTGATCAATATAAATGAGTGTACTGAAATAACAAAAACTGCGCATTTAGTATATTTTCAGCATATCAAGATTAATGCTGATTCTTATGTAAATTGATGTGTAGAATCATACGGTCTCATTTAAAATTGATTCTGAGCAATATAAATGAGTGTACTGAAAGCCCGAAAATTGCGCATTATTGTATTTTCATGCATATCAAGATTAATGCTGATTCTTATGTAAATTGATGTGTAGAATCATATGGTTTCATTTAAAACTGATTCTGAGCAATATAAATGAGTGTACAGAAGCCCGAAAATTGCGCATTTAGTGTATTTTCATGCATATCAAGATTAATGCTGATTCTTATGTAAATTGATGTGTAGAATCATATGGTTTCATTTAAAATTGATTCTGAGCAATATAAATGAGTGTACTAAAAGTCCGAAAATTGCGCATTTAGTGTATTTTCATGCATATCAAGATTAATTCTGATTCTTATGTGAATTGATGTGTAGAATCATATGGTCTCATTTAAAATTGATTCTGAGCAATATAAATGAGTGTGCTGAAAGCCTGAAAATTGCGCATTTAGTGTATTTTCATGCATATCAAGATTAATGCTGATTCTTATGTAAATTGATGTGTAGAATCATATGGTATCGTTTAAAATTGATTCTGATCAATATAAATGAGTGTTCTGAAAGACCAAAAACTGCGCATTTAGTGTATTTTCATGCATATCAAGATTAATGCTGGTTCTTATGTAAATTGATGTGTAGAAACATACGGTCTCATTTAAAATTGATTCTGAGCAATATAAATGAGTGTACTTAAAGCCCAAAAATTGCGCATTAATGTATTTTCATGCATATCAAGATTAATACTGATTCTTATGTAAATTGATGTGTAGAATCATACGGTCTCATTTAAAATTGATTCGGAGCAATATCAATGAGTGTACTGAAAGCTGGAATGTTGTGCATTAAGTGTATTTTCATGCATATCAAGATTAATGCTGATTCTTATGTAAATTTATGTGTAGAATTATATGATCTCATTTAAAATTGATTCTGATCAATATAAATGAGTGTACTGTAAGCCCGAAAATTGCGCATTTAGTGTATTTTCATGCATATCAAGATTAATGCTAATTCTTATGTAAATTGATGTGTAGAATCATATGGTCTCATTTAAAATTGAATCTGATCAATATAAATGAGTGTACTGTAAGCCCGAAAATTGCGCATTTAGTGTATTTTCATGCATATCAAGATTAATGCTGATTCTTATGTAAATTGATGTGTAGAATCATATGGTCTCATTTAAAATTGATTCTGAGCCATATAAATGAGTGTACTGTAAGCCGGAAAATTGCGCATTTAGTGTATTTTCATGCATATCAAGATTAATGCTGATTCTTATGTAAATTGATGTGTAGAATCGTACGGTCTCATTTAAAATTGATTCTGAGCAATATAAATGAGTGTACTGTAAGCCGGAAATTGCGCATTTAGTGTATTTTCATGCATATCAAGATTAATGCTGATTCTTATGTAAATTTATGTGTAGAATCATGGTTTCATTTAAAATTGATTCTGAGCAATATAAATGAGTGTGCTGAAAGCCCGAAACGTACGCATTTAGTGTATTTTCATGCATATCAAGATTAATGCTGATTCTTATGTAAATTGATGTGTAGAATCATACGGTCTCATTTAAAATTGATTCTGAGCAATATAAATGAGTGTACTGAAAGACCAAACACTGCGCATTTAGTGTATTTTCATGCATATCAAGATTAATGCTGCTTCTTATGTAAATTGATGTGTAGAATCATACGGTCTCATTTAAAATTGATTCTGAGCAATATAAATGCCTGTACTGAAAGACCAAACACTGCGCATTTAGTGTATTTTCATGCATATCAAGATTAATGCTGCTTCTTATGTAAATTGATGTGTAGAATCATACGGTCTCATTTAAAATTGATTCTGAGCAATATAAATGAGTGTACTGAAAGCCCGAAACTTGCGCATTTAGTGTATTTTCATGCATATCAAGATTAATGCTGATTCTTATGTAAATTGATGTGTAGAATCATATGGTTTCAATTGAAATTGATTCTGAGCAATATAAATGAGTGTACTGAAAGCCCGAAAATTGCGCATTTAGTGTATTTTCATGCATATCAAGATTAATGCTGATTCTCATGTAAATTGATGTGTAGAATCATATGGTCTCATTTAAAATTGATTCTGAGCAATAGAAATGACTGTACTGAATGACTGAAAATTGCGCATTTAGTGTATTTTCATGCATATCAAGATTAATGCTGATTCTTATGTAAATTGATGTGTAGAATCATATGGTATCATTTAAATTTGATTCTGATCAATATAAATGAGTGTACTGAAAGACCAAAAACTGCGCATTTAGTGTATTTTCATGCATATCAAGATTAATGCTGATTCTAATGTAAATTGATGTGAAGAAACATACGGTCTCATTTAAAATTGATACTGAGCAATATAAATGAGTGTACTTAAAGCCCGAAAATTGCGCATTTAGTGTATTTTCATGCATATCAAGATTAATGCTGATTCTTATGTAAATTGATGTGTAGAATCATACGGTCTCATTTAAAATTTATTCTGAGCAATATAAATGAGTGTACTGAAAGGTGGAATATTGCGCATTAAGTGTATTTTCATGCATATCAAGATTAATGCTGATTCTTATGTAAATTGATGTGTAGAATCATATGATCTCATTTGAAATTGATTCTGATCAATATAAATGAGTGTACTGTAAGCCCGAAAATTGAGCATTTAGTGTATTTTCATGCATATCAAGATTAATGCTGATTCTTATGTAAATTGACGTGTAGTATCATACGGTCTCATTTAAAATTGATTCTGAGCAATATAAATGAGTGTACTGAAAGCCCGAAATTTGCGCATTTAGTGTATTTTCATGCATATCAAGATTAATGCTGATTCTTATGTAAATTGATGTGTAGAATCATATGATTTCAATTAAAATTGATTCTGAGCAATATAAATGAGTGTACTGGAAGCCCGAAAATTGCGCATTTAGTGTATTTTCATGCATATCAAGATTAATGCTGATTCTTATGTAAATTAATGTGTAGAAACATACGGTCTCATTTAAAATTGATTCTGAGCAATATAAATGAGTGTACTTAAAGCCCGAAAATTGCGCATTTAGTGTATTTTCATGCATATCAAGATTAATGCTGATTCTTATGTAAATTGATGTGTAGAATCATACGGTCTCATTTAAAATTGATTCTGAGCAATATAAATGAGTGTACTGAAAGCCCGAAACTTGCGCATTTAGTGTATTTTCATGCATATCAAGATTAATGCTGATTCTTATGTAAATTGATGTGTAGAATCATATGGTTTCAATTGAAATTGATTCTGAGCAATATAAATGAGTGTACTGAAAGCCCGAAAATTGCGCATTTAGTGTATTTTCATGCATATCAAGATTAATGCTGATTCTCATGTAAATTGATGTGTAGAATCATATGGTCTCATTTAAAATTGATTCTGAGCAATAGAAATGACTGTACTGAATGACTGAAAATTGCGCATTTAGTGTATTTTCATGCATATCAAGATTAATGCTGATTCTTATGTAAATTGATGTGTAGAATCATATGGTATCATTCAAAATTGATTCTGATCAATATAAATGAGTGTACTGAAAGACCAAAAACTGCGCATTTAGTGTATTTTCATGCATATCAAGATTAATGCTGATTCTTATGTAAATTGATGTGAAGAAACATACGGTCTCATTTAAAATTGATACTGAGCAATATAAATGAGTGTACTTAAAGCCCGAAAATTGCGCATTTAGTGTATTTTCATGCATATCAAGATTAATGCTGATTCTTATGTAAATAGATGTGTAGAATCATACGGTCTCATTTAAAATTTATTCTGAGCAATATAAATGAGTGTACTGAAAGGTGGAATATTGCGCAGTAAGTGTATTTTCATGCATATCAAGATTAATGCTGATTCTTATGTAAATTGATGTGTAGAATCCTATGTTCTCATTTGAAATTGATTCTGATCAATATAAATGAGTGTACTGTAAGCCCGAAAATTGAGCATTTAGTGTATTTTCATGCATATCAAGATTAATGCTGATTCTTATGTAAATTGACGTGTAGTATCATACGGTCTCATTTAAAATTGATTCTGAGCAATATAAATGAGTGTACTGAAAGCCCGAAAATTGCGCATTTAGTGTATTTTCATGCATATCAAGATTAATGCTGATTCTTATGTAAATTGATGTGTAGAATCATATGGTTTCAATTAAAATTGATTCTGAGCAATATAAATGAGTGTACTGGAAGCCCGAAAATTGCGCATTTAGTGTATTTTCATGCATATCAAGATTAATGCTGATTCTTATGTAAATTAATGTGTAGAAACATACGGTCTCATTTAAAATTGATTCTGAGCAATATAAATGAGTGTACTTAAAGCCCGAAAATTGCGCATTTAGTGTATTTTCATGCATATCAAGATTAATGCTGATTCTTATGTAAATTGATGTGTAGAATCATACGGTCTCATTTAAAATTGATTCTGAGCAATATAAATGAGTGTACTGAAAGCCCGAAAATTGCGCATTTAGTGTATTTTCTTGCATATCAAGATTAATGCTGATTCTTATGTAAATTGATGTGTAGAATCATATGGTTTCATTTAAAATTGATTCTGAGCCATATAAATGAGTGTACTGTAAGCCGGAAAATTGCGCATTTAGTGTATTTTCATGCATATCAAGATTAATGCTGATTCTTATGTAAATTGATGTGTAGAATCGTACGGTCTCATTTAAAATTGATTCTGAGCAATATAAATGAGTGTACTGAAAGCCCGAAACTTGCGCATTTAGTGTATTTTCATGCATATCAAGATTAATGCTGATTCTTATGTAAATTGATGTGTAGAATCATATGGTTTCAATTGAAATTGATTCTGAGCAATATAAATGAGTGTACTGAAAGCCCGAAAATTGCGCATTTAGTGTATTTTCATGCATATCAAGATTAATGCTGATTCTCATGTAAATTGATGTGTAGAATCATATGGTTTCATTTAAAATTGATTCTGAGCAATAGAAATGACTGTACTGAATGACTGAAAATTGCGCATTTAGTGTATTTTCATGCATATCAAGATTAATGCTGATTCTTATGTAAATTGATGTGTAGAATCATATGGTATCATTTAAAATTGATTCTGATCAATATAAATGAGTGTACTGAAAGACCAAAAACTGCGCATTTAGTGTATTTTCATGCATATCAAGATTAATGCTGATTCTTATGTAAATTGATGTGAAGAAATATACGGTCTCATTTAAAATTGATACTGAGCAATATAAATGAGTGTACTTAAAGCCCGAAAATTGCGCATTTAGTGTATTTTCATGCATATCAAGATTAATGCTGATTCTTATGTAAATAGATGTGTAGAATCATACGGTCTCATTTAAAATTTATTCTGAGCAATATAAATGAGTGTACTGAAAGGTGGAATATTGCGCAGTAAGAGTATTTTCATGCATATCAAGATTAATGCTGATTCTTATGTAAATTGATGTGTAGAATCCTATGTTCTCATTTGAAATTGATTCTGATCAATATAAATGAGTGTACTGTAAGCCCGAAAATTGAGCATTTAGTGTATTTTCATGCATATCAAGATTAATGCTGATTCTTATGTAAATTGACGTGTAGTATCATACGGTCTCATTTAAAATTGATTCTGAGCAATATAAATGAGTGTACTGAAAGCCCGAAAATTGCGCATTTAGTGTATTTTCATGCATATCAAGATTAATGCTGATTCTTATGTAAATTGATGTGTAGAATCATATGGTTTCAATTAAAATTGATTCTGAGCAATATAAATGAGTGTACTGGAAGCCCGAAAATTGCGCATTTAGTGTATTTTCATGCATATCAAGATTAATGCTGATTCTTATGTAAATTAATGTGTAGAAACATACGGTCTCATTTAAAATTGATTCTGAGCAATATAAATGAGTGTACTTAAAGCCCGAAAATTGCGCATTTAGTGTATTTTCATGCATATCAAGATTAATGCTGATTCTTATGTAAATTGATGTGTAGAATCATACGGTCTCATTTAAAATTGATTCTGAGCAATATAAATGAATGTACTGAAAGCCCGAAAATTGCGCATTTAGTGTATTTTCTTGCATATCAAGATTAATGCTGATTCTTATGTAAATTGATGTGTAGAATCATATGGTCTCATTTAAAATTGATTCTGAGCCATATAAATGAGTGTACTGAAAGCCCGAAAATTGCGCATTTAGTGTATTTTCATGCATATCAAGATTAATGCTGATTCTTATGTAAATTGATGTGTAGAATCGTACGGTCTCATTTAAAATTGATTCTGAGCAATATAAATGAGTGTACTGTAAGCCGGAAATTGCGCATTTAGTGTATTTTCATGCATATCAAGATTAATGCTGATTCTTATGTAAATTTATGTGTAGAATCATGGTTTCATTTAAAATTGATTCTGAGCAATATAAATGACTGTACTGAAAGACCAAACACTGCGCATTTAGTGTATTTTCATGCATATCAAGATTAATGCTGCTTCTTATGTAAATTGATGTGTAGAATCATACGGTCTCATTTAAAATTGATTCTGATCAATATAAATGAGTGTACTGAAAGCCCGAAACTTGCGCATTTAGTGTATTTTCATGCATATCAAGATTAATGCTGATTCTTATGTAAATTGATGTGTAGAATCATATGGTCTCATTTAAAATTGATTCTGATCAATATAAATGAGTGTACTGTAAGCCCGAAAATTGCGCATTTAGTGTATTTTCATGCATATCAAGATTAATGCTGATTCTTATGTAAATTGATGTGTAGAATCGTACGGTCTCATTTAAAATTGATTCTGAGCAATATAAATGAATGTACTGTAAGCCGGAAATTGCGCATTTAGTGTATTTTCATGCATATCAAGATTAATGCTGATTCTTATGTAAATTTATGTGTAGAATCATGGTTTCATTTAAAATTGATTCTGAGCAATATAAATGAGTGTGCTGAAAGCCCGAAACGTACGCATTTAGTGTATTTGCATGCATATCAAGATTAATGCTGATTCTTATGTAAATTGATGTGTAGAATCATACGGTCTCATTTAAAATTGATTCTGAGCAATATAAATGAATGTACTGAAAGACCAAACACTGCGCATTTAGTGTATTTTCATGCATATCAAGATTAATGCTGCTTCTTATGTAAATTGATGTGTAGAATCATACGGTCTCATTTAAAATTGATTCTGAGCAATATAAATGACTGTACTGAAAGACCAAACACTGCGCATTTAGTGTATTTTCATGCATATCAAGATTAATGCTGCTTCTTATGTAAATTGATGTGTAGAATCATACGGTCTCATTTAAAATTGATTCTGAGCAATATAAATGAGTGTACTGAAAGCCCGAAACTTGCGCATTTAGTGTATTTTCATGCATATCAAGATTAATGCTGATTCTTATGTAAATTGATGTGTAGAATCATATGGTTTCAATTGAAATTGATTCTGAGCAATGTAAATGAGTGTACTGAAAGCCCGAAATTGCGCATTTAGTGTATTTTCATGCATATCAAGATTAATGCTGATTCTCATGTAAATTGATGTGTAGAATCATATGGTCTCATTTAAAATTGATTCTGAGCAATAGAAATGACTGTACTGAATGACTGAAAATTGCGCATTTAGTGTATTTTCATGCATATCAAGATTAATGCTGATTCTTATGTAAATTGATGTGTAGAATCATATGGTATCATTTAAAATTGATTCTGATCAATATAAATGAGTGTACTGAAAGACCAAAAACTGCGCATTTAGTGTATTTTCATGCATATCAAGATTAATGCTGATTCTTATGTAAATTGATGTGAAGAAACATACGGTCTCATTTAAAATTGATACTGAGCAATATAAATGAAGATTAATGCTGATTCTTATGTAAATTGATGTGTAGAATCATACGGTCTCATTTAAAATTTATTCTGAGCAACATAAATGAGTGTACTGAAAGGTGGAATATTGCGCATTAAATGTATTTTCATGCATATCAAGATTAATGCTGATTCTTATGTAAATTGATGTGTAGAATCCTATGATCTCATTTGAAATTGATTCTGATCAATATAAATGAGTGTACTGTAAGCCCGAAAATTGAGCATTTAGTGTATTTTCATGCATATCAAGATTAATGCTGATTCTTATGTAAATTGACGTGTAGTATCATACGGTCTCATTTAAAATTGATTCTGAGCAATATAAATGAGTGTACTGAAAGCCCGAAAATTGCGCATTTAGTGTATTTTCATGCATATCAAGATTAATGCTGATTCTTATGTAAATTGATGTGTAGAATCATATGGTTTCAATTAAAATTGATTCTGAGCAATATAAATGAGTGTACTGGAAGCCCGAAAATTGCGCATTTAGTGTATTTTCATGCATATCAAGATTAATGCTGATTCTTATGTAAATTAATGTGTAGAAACATACGGTCTCATTTAAAATTGATTCTGAGCAATATAAATGAGTGTACTGTAAGCCGGAAATTGCGCATTTAGTGTATTTTCATGCATATCAAGATTAATGCTGATTCTTATGTAAATTGATGTGTAGAATCATGGTTTCATTTAAAATTGATTCTGAGCAATATAAATGATTGTACTGAAAGACCAAACACTGCGCATTTAGTGTATTTTCATGCATATCAAGATTAATGCTGCTTCTTATGTAAATTGATGTGTAGAATCATACGGTCTCATTTAAAATTGATTCTGAGCAATATAAATGAGTGTACTGAAAGCCCGAAACTTGCGCATTTAGTGTATTTTCATGCATATCAAGATTAATGCTGATTCTTATGTAAATTGATGTGTAGAATCATATGGTCTCATTTAAAATTGATTCTGATCAATATAAATGAGTGTACTGTAAGCCCGAAAATTGCGCATTTAGTGTATTTTCATGCATATCAAGATTAATGCTGATTCTTATGTAAATTGATGTGTAGAATCATATGGTCTCATTTAAAATTGATTCTGAGCAATATAAATGAGTGTACTGAAAGACCAAACACTGCGCATTTAGTGTATTTTCATGCATATCAAGAGTAATACTGATTCTTATGTAAATTGATGTGTAGAATCATACGGTCTCATTTAAAATTGATACTGAGCAATATAAATGAGTGTACTGAAAGCCCGAATATTGCGCATTTAGTGTATTTTCATGCATATCAAGATTAATGCTGCTTCTTATGTAAATTGATGTGTAGAATCATATGGTTTCAATTGAAATTGATTCTGAGCAATATAAATGAGTGTACTGAAAGCCCGAAAATTGCGCATTTAGTGTATTTTCATGCATATCAAGATTAATGCTGATTCTTATGTAAATTGATGTGTAGAATCATATGGTATCATTTAAAATTGATTCTGATCAATATAAATGAGTGTACTGAAAGACCAAAAACTGCGCATTTAGTGTATTTTCATGCATATCAAGATTAATGCTGATCCTTATGTAAATTGATGTGATGAATCATACGGTCTCATTTAAAATTGATACTGAGCAATATAAATGAGTGTACTTAAAGCCCGAAAATTGCGCATTTAGTGTATTTTCATGCATATCAAGATTAATGCTGATTCTTATGTAAATTGATGTGTAGAATCATACGGTCTCATTTAAAATTGATTCTGAGCAATATAAATGAGTGTACTGAAAGTTGGAATATTGCGCATTAAGTGTATTTTCATGCATATCAAGATTAATGCTGATTCTTATGTAAATTGATGTGTAGAAACCTATGATCTCATTTGAAATTGATTCTGATCAATATAAATGAGTGTACTGTAAGCCCGAAAATTGAGCATTTAGTGTATTTTCATGCATATCAAGATTAATGCTGATTCTTATGTAAATTGACGTGTAGTATCATACGGTCTCATTTAAAATTGATTCTGAGCAATATAAATGAGTGTACTGAAAGCCAGAAAATTGCGCATTTAGTGTATTTTCATGCATATCAAGATTAATGCTGATTCTTATGTAAATTGATGTGTAGAATCATATGGTTTCAATTAAAATTGATTCTGAGCAATATAAATGAGTGTACTGGAAGCCCGAAAATTGCGCATTTAGTGTATTTTCATGCATATCAAGATTAATGCTGATTCTTATGTAAATTGATGTGTAGAATCATACGGTCTCATTTAAAATTGATTCTGAGCAATATAAATGAGTGTACTGAAAGCCAGAAAATTGCGCATTTAGTGTATTTTCATGCATATCAAGATTAATGCTGATTCTTATGTAAATTAATGTGTAGAAACATACGGTCTCATTTAAAATTGATTCTGAGCAATATAAATGAGTGTACTGTAAGCCCGAAAATTGCGCATTTAGTGTATTTTCATGCATATCAAGATTAATGCTGATTCTTATGTAAATTGATGTGTAGAATCATTTGGTCTCATTTAAAATTGATTCTGAGCAATATAAATGAGTGTACTGAAAGCCGGAAAATTGCGCATTTAGAGTATTTGCATGCATATCAAGATTAATGCTGATTCTTATGTAAATTGATGTGTAGAATCATATGGTCTCATTTAAAATCGACTCCGATCGACATAAATGAATGTACTGAAAGCCCGAAAATTGCGCATTTAGTGTATTTTCATGCATATCAAGATTAATGCTGATTCTTATGTAAATTGATGTGTAGAATCATATGGTCTCATTTAAAATTGATTCTGACAATATAAATGAGTGTACTGAAAGCCCGAAAATTGCGCACTTAGTGTATTTTCATGCATATCAAGATTAATGCTGATTCTTATGTAAATTGATGTGTAGAATCATATGGTTTCAATTGAAATTGATACTGAGCAATATAAATGAGTGTACTGAAAGCTGGAATATTGCGCATTAAGTGTATTTTCATGCATATCAAGATTAATGCTGATTCTTATGTAAATTGATGTGTAGAATCATATGATCTCATATGAAATTGATTCTGATCAATATAAATGAGTGTACTGTAAGCCCGAAAATTGAGCATTTATTTTATTTTCATGCATATCAAGATTAATGCTGATTCTTATGTAAATTGAAATTATATGATTCTACACATCAATTTACATAAGAATCATCATTAATCTTGATATGCATGAAAATACATTAAATGCGCAATTTTCGGGCTTTCGGTACATTCATTTATATTGCTCAGAATCAGTTTTAAATGAAACCATTTGATTCTACACATCAATTCTTACATAAGAATCAGCATTAACTTGATATGCATGAAAATACACTTAATGCGCAATATTCCAGCTTTTCAGTACACTCATTTATATTGCTCAGAATCAATTTTAAATGAGACCGTATGATTCTACATTATCAATTTACATAAGAATCAGCATTAATCTTGATATGCATGAAAATACACAAATATGCGCAATTTTCAGTCATTCAGTACAGTCATTTCTATTGCTCAGAATCAATTTTGAATGAGACCATATGATTCTACACATCAATTTACATAAGAATCAGCATTAATCTTGATATGCATGAAAATACACTAAATGCTCAATTTTCGGGCTTTTCAGTACACTCATTTATATTACTCAGAATCAATTTCAATTGAAACCATATGATTCTACACATCAATTTACCATAAGAATCAGCATTAATCTTGATATGCATGAAAATACACTAAAGTGCGCAATATTCGGGCTTTTCAGTACACTCATTTATATTGCTCAGAATCAATTTTAAATGAGACCGTATGATTCTACACATCAATTTACATAAGAATCAGCATTAATCTTGATATGCATGAAAATACACTAAATCGCAATTTTCGCTTACAGTACACTCATTTATATTGATCAGAATCAATTTTAAATGAGACCATATGATTCTACACATCAATTTACATAAGAATCAGCATTAATCTTGATATGCATGAAAATACACTAAATGCGCAATTTTCGGGCATTCGGTACACTCATTTATTTATTGCTCAGAATCAATTTTAAATGAGACCGTATGATTCTACACATCAATTTACATAAGAAGCAGCATTAATCTTGATATGCATGAAAATACACTAAATGCGCAGTGTTTTGTCTTTCAGTACAGTCATTTATATTGCTCAGAATCAATTTCAAATGAAACCATGATTCTACACATCAATTTACATAAGAATCAGCATTAATCTTGATATGCATGAAAATACACTAAATGCGCAATTTCCGGCTTACAGTACACTCATTTATATTGCTCAGAATCAATTTCAAGAATGAGACCATATGATTCACACATCAATTTACATAAGAATCAGCATTAATCTTGATATGCATGAAAATACACTAAATGCGCAATTTTCGGGCTTACAGTACACTCATTTATATTGATCAGATTCAATTTTAAATGAGACCATATGATTCTACACATCAATTTACATAAGAATTAGCATTAATCTTGATATGCATGAAAATACACTAAATGCGCAATTTTCGGTCTTTCAGTACATTCATTTATATTGCTCAGGATGAATTTTAAATGAGACCATATGATTCTACACATCAATTTACATAAGAATCAGCATTAATCTTGATATGCATGAAAATACACTAAATGCGCAATTATCGGTCTTTCAGTACACTCATTTATATTGCTCAGAATGAATTTTAAATGAGACCGTATGATTCTACACATCAATTTACATAAGAATCAGCATTAATCTTGATATGCATGAAAATACACTAAATGCTCAATTTTCGGGCTTACAGTACACTCATTTATATTGATCAGAATCAATTTTAAATGAGACCGTATGATTCTACACATCAATTTACATAAGAATCAGTATTAATCTTGATATGCATGAAAATACATCAATGCGCAATTTTTGGGCTTTAAGTACACTCATTTATATTGCTCAGAATCAATTTTAAATGAGACCGTATGTTTCTACACATCAATTTACATAAGAATCAGCATTAATCTTGATATGCATGAAAAAACACTAAATGCGCAATTTTCGGGCTTTCAGTACACTCATTTATATTGCTCAGAATCAATTTTAAATGAGACCGTATGATTCTACACATCAATTTACATAAGAATCAGCATTAATCTTGATATGCATGAAAATACACTAAATGCGCAATTTTCGGGCTTTAAGTACACTCATTTATATTGCTCAGTATCAATTTTAAATGAGACCGTATGATTCATCACATCAATTTACATAAGGATCAGCATTAATCTTGATATGCATGAAAATACACTAAATGCGCAGTTTTTGGTCTTTCAGTACACTCATTTATATTGATCAGAATCAATTTTAAATGATACCATATGATTCTACACATCAATTTACATAAGAATCAGCATTAATCTTGATATGCATGAAAATACACTAAATGCGCAATTTTCGGGCTTTCAGTACACTCATTTATATTGCTCAGAATCAATTTCAATTGAAACCATATGATTCTACACATCAATTTACATAAGAAGCAGCATTAATCTTGATATGCATGAAAATACACTAAATGCGCAATATTCGGGCTTTCAGTACACTCATTTATATTGCTCAGTATCAATTTTAAATGAGACCGTATGATTCTACACATCAATTTACATAAGAATCAGTATTACTCTTGATATGCATGAAAATACACTAAATGCGCAGTGTTTGGTCTTTCAGTACACTCATTTATATTGCTCAGAATCAATTTAAATGAGACCATATGATTCTACACATCAATTTACATAAGAATCAGCATTAATCTTGATATGCATGAAAATACACTAAATGCGCAATTTTCGGGCTTACAGTACTCATTTATATTGATCAGAATCAATTTTAAATGAGACCATATGATTCTACACATCAATTTACATAAGAATCAGCATTAATCTTGATATGCATAAAATACACTAAATGCGCAAGTTTCGGGCTTTCAGTACACTCATTTATATTGCTCAGAATCAATTTTAAATGAGACCGTATGATTCTACATCAATTTACATAAGAAGCAGCATTAATCTTGATATGCATGAAAATACACTAAATGCGCAGTGTTTGGTCTTTCAGTACAATCATTTATATTGCTCAGAATCAATTTTAAATGAAACCATGATTCTACACATCAATTTACATAAGAATCAGCATTAATCTTGATATGCATGAAAATACACTAAATGCGCAATATTCAGCTTTTCAGTACACTCATATTGCTCAGAATCAATTTTAAATGAAATCATATGATTCTATTATCAATTTTACATAAGAAGCCGCATTAATCGTAGATATCGTATAAAATAAACATTCAAACTCATGTCAATTTTCGACTTTTCACTACACTCATTTGATATTGCTCAGAATCAATTTTAAATGTAATTCATATGATTCTACTACATCAATTTCTACAAGAATCAGCATTAATCTTGATATGAATGAAAATACACTAAATGCGCAGTTTTGACTTTCAGTACACCTCATTTATATTGATCAGAATCAATGTTAAATGAGATCCATATGATTCTACACATCAATTTACCATAAGAATCAGCATTAATCTTGATATGCACGAAAATACACTAAATGCGCAGTGTTTGGTCTTTCAGTACAGTCATTTATATTGCTCAGAATCAATTTTAATTGAAACCATATGATTCTACACATCAATTTACATAAGAATCAGCATTAATCTTGATATGCATGAAAATACACTAAATGCGCAATTTTCGGGCTTTCAGTACACTCATTTATATTGCTCGGAATCAATTTTAAATGAGACCATATGATTCTACACATCAATTTACATAAGAATCAGCATTAATCTTGATATGCATGAAAATACACTAAATGCGCAATTTTCTGGATTTCAGTTCACTCATTTTTATTGCTCAGAATCAATTTTAAATGAGACCATATGATTCTACACATCAATTTACATAAGAATCAGCATTAATCTTGATATGCATGAAAATACACTAAATGCGCAGTTTTGGTCTTTCAGTACACTCATTTATATTGATCAGAATCAATTTTAAATGAGACCATATGATTCTACACATCAATTTACATAAGAATCAGCATTAATCTTGATATGCATGAAAATACACTAAATGCGCAATTTTCTGGCTTTCAGTACACTGATTTATGTCGCTCGGAGTCAATTTCAAATGAGACCATATGATTCTACACATCAATTTACATAAGAATCAGCATTAATCTTGATATGCATGAAAATATAATAAATGCGCAATGTTGATTCTGAGTATTTTCATGCATATCAAGATTAATGCTGATTCTTATGTAAATTGATGTGTAGAATCATATGGTCTCATTTAAAATTGATTCCGAGCTAAATAAATGAGTGTACTGAAAGCCCGAAAATTGCGCATTTAGTGTATTTTCATGCATATCAAGATTAATGCTGATTCTTATGTAAATTGATGTGTAGAATCATATGGTTTCAATTAAAATTGATTCTGAGCAATATAAATGACTGTACTGAAAGTCCAAACACTCCGCATTTAGTGTATTTTCATGCATATCCAGATTAATGATGATTCATATGTAAATTGATGTGTAGAATCATACGGTCTCATTTAAAATTGATTCTGAGCAATATAAATGAGTGTACTGAAAGCCCGAATATTGCGCATTTAGTGTATTTTCATGCATATCAAGATTAATGCTGATTCTTATGTAAATTGATATGTAGAATCATATGGTTTCATTTAAAATTGATTCTGAGCAATATAAATGAGTGTACTGAAAGCCCGAAAATTGCGCATTTAGTGTATTTTCATGCATATCAAGATTAATGCTGATTCTTATGTAAATTGATGTGTAGAATCATATGGTCTCATTTAAATTGATTCTGATCAATATAAATGAGTGTACTGAAATATCAAAAACTGCGCATTTAGTGTATTTTCATGCATATCAAGATTAATGCTGATTCTTATGTAAATTGATGTGTAGAATCATACGGTCTCATTTAAAATTGATTCTGAGCAATATAAATGAGTGTACTGAAAGCCCGAAAATTGCGCATTTAGTGTATTTTCATGCATATCAAGATTAATGCTGATTCTTATGTAAATTGATGTGTAGAATCATATGGTTTCATTTAAAATTGATTCTGAGCAATATAAATGAGTGTACTGAAAGCCCGAAAATTGCGCATTTAGTGTATTTTCATGCATATCAAGATTAATGCTGATTCTTATGTAAATTGATATGTAGAATCATATGGTTTCATTTAAAATTGATTCTGAGCAATATAAATGAGTGTACTGAAAGCGAGAAAATTGCGCATTTAGTGTATTTTCATGCATATCAAGATTAATGCTGATTCTTATGTAAATTGATGTGTAGAATCATATGGTCTCATTTAAATATGATTCTGAGCAATATAAATGAGTGTACTGAAAGCCGGAAAATTGCGCATTTAGTGTATTATCATGCATATCAAGATTAATGCAGATTCTTATGTAAATTGATGTGTAGAATCATATGGTCTCATATTGTTTCATTTAAAATTAATTCTGATCAATATAAATGAGTGTATTCTAAGCCCGAAAATTGCGCATTTAGTGTATTTTCATGCATATCAAGATTAATGCTGATTCTTATGTAAATTGATGTGTAGAATCATACGGTCTCATTTAAAATTGATTCTGAGCAATATAAATGAGTGTACTGAAAGCCCGAAAATTGCGCATTTAGTGTATTTTCATGCATATCAAGATTAATGCTGATTCTTATGTAAATTGATATGTAGAATCATATGGTTTCATTTAAAATTGATTCTGAGCAATATAAATGAGTGTACTGAAAACCCCAAAATTGCGCATTTAGTGTATTTTCATGCATATCAAGATTAATGCTGATTCTTATGTAAATTGATATGTAGAATAATATGGTCTCATTTAAAATTGATTCTGAGCAATATAAATGAGTGTACTGAAAGCCCGAAAATTGCGCATTTAGTGTATTTTCATGCATATCAAGATTAATGCTGATTCTTATGTAAATTGATGTGTAGAATCATATGGTCTCATTTAAAATTGATTCTGAGCAATATAAATGATTGTACTGAAATATCAAAAACTGCGTATTTAGTGTATTTTCATGCATATCAAGATTAATGCTGATTCTTATGTAAATTGATGTGTAGAATCATACAGTCTCATTTAAAATTGATTCTGAGCAATATAAATGAGTGTACTGAAAGCCCGAAAATTGCGCATTCAGTGTATTTTCATGCATATCAACATTAATGCTGATTCTTATGTAAATTGATGTGTAGAATCATATGGTTTCATTTAAAATTGATTCTGAGCAATATAAATGAGTGTACTGAAAGCCCGAAAATTGCGCATTATTGTATTTTCATGCATATCAAGATTAATGCAGATTCTTTTGTAAATTTGTATGTAAAATCATATGGTTTCATTTAAAATTGATTCTGAGCAATATAAATGAGTGTACTAAAAGCCCGAAAATTGCGCATTTAGTGTATTTTCATGCATATCAAGATTAATGATGATTCTTATGTAAATTGATGTGTAGAATCATATGGTCTCATTTAAATTTGATTCTGAGCAATATAAATGAGTGTACTGAAAGCCGGAAAATTGCGCATTTAGTGTATTTTCATGCATATCAAGATTAATGCTGATTCTTATGTAAATTGATGTGTAGAATCATATGGTTTCAATTAAAATTGATTCTGAGCAATATAAATGACTGTACTGAAAGACCAAACACTGCGCATTTAGTGTATTTTCGTGCATATCAAGATTAATGCTGATTCTTATGTAAATTGATGTGTAGAATCATATGGTTTCAATTAAAATTGATTCTGAGCAATATAAATGAGTGTACTGAAAGCCCGAAAATTGCGCATTTAGTGTATTTTCATGCATATCAAGATTAATGCTGATTCTTATGTAAATTGATGTGTAGAATCATATGGTTACATTTAAAATTGATTCTGAGCAATATAAATGAGAGTACTGAAAGCCCGAAAATTGCGCATTTAGTGTATTTTCATGCATATCAAGATTAATGCTGCTTCTTATGTAAATTGATGTGTAGAATCATATGGTTTCATTTAAAATTGATTCTGAGCAATATAAATGAGTGTACTGAAAGCCCGAAAATTGCGCATTTAGTGTATTTTCATGCATATCAAGATTAATGCTGATTCTTATGTAAATTGATGTGTAGAATCATATGGTTTCATTTAAAATTCATTCTGAGCAATATAAATGAGTGTACTTAAAGCCCGAAAATTGCGCATTTAGTGTATTTTCATGCATATCAAGATTAATGCTGATTATTATGTAAATTGATGTGTAGTATCACATGGTCTCATTTCAAAATTGATTCTGAGCAATATAAATGAGTGTGCTGAAAACCTGAATATTGCGCATTTAATGTATTTTCATGCATATCAAGATTAATGCTGATTCTTATGTAAATTGATGTGTAGAATCATATGGTCTCATTTAAAATTGATTCTGATCAATATAAATGAGTGTACTGAAAGTCCAAAAACTGCGCATTTAGTGTATTTTCATGCATATCAAGATTAATGCTGATTCTTATGTAAATCGGTGTGTAGAATCATATGGTCTCATTTAAAATTGTTTCTGAGCAATATAAATGAGTGTACTGAAAGCCCGAAATTTGCGCATTTAGTGTATTTTCATGCATATCAAGATTAATGCTAATTCTTATGTAAATTGATCTGTAGAATCATACGGTCTCATTTAAAATTGATTCTGAGCAATATAAATGAGTGTACTGAAAGCCCGAAAATTGCGCATTTAGTGTATTTTCATGCATATCAAGATTAAAGCTGATTCTTATGTAAATTGATGTGTAGAATCATATGGTTTCAATTAAAATTGATTCTGAGCAATATAAATAAGTGTACTGAAAGCCCGAAAATTGCGCATTTAGTGTATTTTCATGCATATAAAGATTAATGCTGATTCTTATGTAAATTGATGTGTAGAATCATATGGTCCCATTTAAAATTGATTCTGAGCAATATAAATGAGTGTACTGAAAGTCCAAAAACTGCGCATTTAGTGTATTTTCATGCATATCAAGATTAATGCTGATTCTTTTGTAAATTGATGTGTAGAATCATATGGTCTCATTTAAAATTGGTTCTGATCAATATAAATGAGTGTACTGTAAGCCCGAAAATTGCGCATTTAGTGTATTTTCATGCATATCAAGATTAATGCTGATTCTTATGTAAATTGATGTGTAGAATCATATGGTCTCATTTAAAATTGGTTCTGATCAATATAAATGAGTGTACTGTACGCCCGAAAATTGCGCATTTAGTGTATTTTCATGCATATCAAGATTAATGCTGATTCTTATGTAAATTGATGTGTAGAATCATATGGTCTCATTTAAAATTGATTCTGATCAATATAAATGAGTGTACCGAAAGACCAAAAACTACGCATTTAGTGTATTTTCATGCATATCAAGATTAATGCTGATTCTTATGTAAATTGATGTGTAGAATCATACGGTCTCATATAAAATTGATTCAGAACAATATAAATGAGTGTACTGAAAGCCCGAAAATTGCGGATTTAGTGTATTTTCATGCATATCAAGATTAATGCTGATTCTTATGTAAATTGATGTGTAGAATCATATGGTCTCATTTAAAATTGGTTCTGATCAATATAAATGAGTGTACTGTACGCCCGAAAATTGCGCATTTAGTGTATTTTCATGCATATCAAGATTAATGCTGATTCTTATGTAAATTGATGTGTAGAATCATATGGTCTCATTTAAAATTGATTCTGATCAATATAAATGAGTGTACCGAAAGACCAAAAACTGCGCATTTAGTGTATTTTCATGCATATCAAGATTAATGCTGATTCTTATGTAAATTGATGTGTAGAATCATACGGTCTCATATAAAATTGATTCAGAACAATATAAATGAGTGTACTGAAAGCCCGAAAATTGCGGATTTAGTGTATTTTCATGCATATCAAGATTAATGCTGATTCTTATGTAAATTGATGTGTAGAATCATATGGTCTCATTTAAAATTGGTTCTGATCAATATAAATGAGTGTACTGTACGCCCGAAAATTGCGCATTTAGTGTATTTTCATGCATATCAAGATTAATGCTGATTCTTATGTAAATTGATGTGTTGAATCATATGGTCTCATTTAAAATTGATTCTGATCAATATAAATGAGTGTACCGAAAGACCAAAAACTGCGCATTTAGTGTATTTTCATGCATATCAAGATTAATGCTGATTCTTATGTAAATTGATGTGTAGAATCATACGGTCTCATATAAAATTGATTCAGAACAATATAAATGAGTGTACTGAAAGCCCGAAAATTGCGCATTTAGTGTATTTTCATGCATATCAAGATTAATGCTGATTCTTATGTAAATTGATACGTGGAATCAGATGGTCTCATTTGAAATTGATTCTGAGCAATATAAAGGAGTGTGCTGAAAGCCGGAAAATTGCGCATTTAGTGTATTTTCATGCATATCAAGATTAATGCTGATTCTTATGTAAATTGATGTGTAGAATCATATGGTTACATTTAAAATTGAGTCTGAGCAATACAAATGAGTGTACTGAAAGCCAAAAAATTGCGCATTTAGTGTATTTTCATGCATATCAAGATTAATGCTGATTCTTATGTAAATTGATCTGTAGAATCATATGGTTTCATTTAAAATTGATTCTGAGCAATATAAATGAGTGTACTGAAAGCCCGAAAATTGCGCATTTAGTGTATTTTCATGCATATCAAGATTAATGCCGATTCTTATGTAAATTGATGTGTAGAATCATATGGTTACATTTAAAATTGATTCTGAGCAATATAAATGAGTGTACTGAAAGCCCGAAATTTGCGCATTTAGTGTATTTTCATGCATATCAAGATTAATGCTGATTCTTATGTAAATTGATTTGTAGAATCATATGGTCTCCTTTAAAATTGTTTCTGATCAATATAAATGAGTGTACTGTAAGCCCGAAAATTGCGCATTTAGTGTATTTTCATGCATATCAAGATTAATGCTGATTCTTATGTAAATTGATGTGTAGAATCATATGGTCTCATTTAAAATTGATTCCGAGCAATATAAATGAGTGTACTGAAAGCCCGAAAATTGCGCATTTAGTGTATTTTCATGCATATCAAGATTAATGCTGATTCTTATGTAAATTGATGTGTAGAATCATATGGTTTCAATTAAAATTGATTCTGAGCAATATAAATGACTGTACTGAAAGACCAAACACTGCGCATTTAGTGTATTTTCATGCATATCCAGATTAATGCTGATTCATATGTAAATTGATGTGTAGAATCATACGGTCTCATTTAAAATTGACTCTGAGCAATATAAATGAGTGTACTGAAAGCCCGAAAATTGCGCATTTAGTGTATTTTCATGCATATCAAGATTAATGCTGATTGTTATGTAAATTGATGTGTAGAATCATATGGTCTCATTTAAAATTGATTCTGATCAATATAAATGAGTGTTCTGAAAGACCAAAAACTGCGCATTCAGTGTATTTTCATGCATATCAAGATTAATGCTGATTCTTATGTAAATTGATGTGTAGAAACATACGGTCTCATTTAAAATTGATTCTGAGCAATATCAATGAGTGTACTGAAAGCTGGAATGTTGTGCATTAAGTGTATTTTCATGCATATCAAGATTAATGCTGATTCTTATGTAAATTTATGTGTAGAATTATATGATCTCATTTAAAATTGATTCTGATCAATATAAATGAGTGTACTGTAAGCCCGAAAATTGAGCATTTAGTGTATTTTCATGCATATCAAGATTAATGCTGATTCTTATGTAAATTGATGTGTAGAATCATACGGTCTCATTTGAAATTGATTCTGAGCAATATAAATGAGTGTACTGAAAGCCCGAAAATTGCGCATTTAGTGTATTTTCATGCATATCAAGATTAATGCTGATCCTTATGAAAATTGATGTGTAGAATCATATGGTTTCAATTAAAATTGATTCTGAGCAATATAAATGAGTGTACTGTAAGCCCGAAAATTTCGCATTAATGTATTTTCATGCATATCAAGATTAATGCTGATTCTTATGTAAATTGATGTGTAGAAATATATGGTCTCATTTAATATTGATTCTGAGCAATATAAATGAGTGTACTGTAAGCCGGAAATTGCGCATTTAGTGTATTTTCATGCATATCAAGATTAATGCTGATTCTTATGTAAATTAATGTGTAGAAACATACGGTCTCATTTAAAATTGATTCTGAGCAATATAAATGAGTGTACTTAAAGCCCGAAAATTGCGCATTTAGTGTATTTTCATGCATATCAAGATTAATGCTGATTCTTATGTAAATTGATGTGTAGAATCATACGGTCTCATTTAAAATTGATTCTGAGCAATATAAATGAGTGTACTGAAAGTTGGAATATTGCGCATTAAGTGTATTTTCATGCATATCAAGATTAATGCTGCTTCATATGTAAATTGATGTGTAGAATCATATGATCTCATTTAAAATTGATTCTGATCCTATATAAATGAGTGTACTGTAAGCCCGAAAATTGAGCATTTAGTGTATTTTCATGCATATCAAGATTAATGCTGATTCTTATGTAAATTGATGTGTAGAATCATACGGTCTCATTTAAAATTGATTCTGAGCAATATAAATGAGTGGACTGAAAGCCCGAAAATTGCGCATTTAGTGTATTTTCTTGCATATCAAGATTAATGCTGATTCTTATGTAAATTGGTGTGTAGAAACATATGGTTTCAATTAAAATTGATTCTGAGCAATATAAATGAGTGTACTGTAAGCCCGAAAATTGCGCATTTAGTGTATTTTCATGCATATCAAGATTAATGCTGATTCTTATGTAAATTGATGTGTAGAATCATTTGGTCTCATTTAAAATTGATTCTGAGCAATATAAATGAGTGTACTGAAAGCCGGAAAATTGCGCATTTAGAGTATTTTCATGCATATCAAGATTAAAGCTGATTCTTATGTAAATTGATGTGTAGAATCATATGGTCTCATTTAAAATTGACTCCGATCGACATAAATGAATGTACTGAAAGCCCGAAAATTGCGCATTTAGTGTATTTTCATGCATATCAAGATTAATGCTGATTCTTATGTAAATTGATGTGTAGAATCATATGGTCTCATTTAAAATTGATTATGAGCAATATAAATGAGTGTACTGAAAGCCGGAATATTGCGCACTTAGTGTATTTTCATTCATATCAAGATTAATGCTGATTCTTATGTAAATTGATGTGTAGAATCATGGTTTCTTTTAAAATTGATTCTGAGCAATATAAATGACTGTACTGAAAGACGAAACACTACGCATTTAGTGTATTTTCATGCATATCAGGATTAATGCTGATTCTTATGTAAATTGATGTGTAGAATCATACGGTCTCATTTAAAATTGATTCTGAGCAATATAAATGAGAGTACTGAAAGCCCGAATATTGCGCATTTAGTGTATTTTCATGCATATCAAGATTAATGCTGATTCTTATGTAAATTGATGTGTAGAATCATATGGTTTCAATTGAAATTTATTCTGAGCAATATAAATGAGTGTACTGAAAGCCCGAAATTGCGCATTTAGTGTATTTTCATGCATATCAAGATTAATGCTGATTCTTATGTAAATTGATGTGTAGAATCATATGGTCTCATTTAAATTTGATTCTGAGCAATAGAAATGACTGTACTGAATGACTGAAAATTGCGCATTTAGTGTATTTTCATGCATATCAAGATTAATGCTGATTCTTATGTAAATTGATGTGTAGAATCATATGGTATCATTTAATATTGATTCTGATCAATATAAATGAGTGTACTGAAAAACCAAAAACTGCGCATTTAGTGTATTTTCATGCATATCAAGATTAATGCTGATTCTTATGTAAATTGATGTGTAGAAACATACGGTCTCATTTAAAATTGATACTGAGCAATATAAATGAGTGTACTGAAAGCTGGAATATTGCGCATTAAGTGTATTTTCATGCATATCAAGATTAATGCTGATTCTTATGTAAATTGATGTGTAGAATCATATGATCTCATATGAAATTGATTCTGATCAATATAAATGAGTGTACTGTAAGCCCGAAAATTGAGCATTTAGTGTATTTTCATGCATATCAAGATTAATGCTGATTCTTATGTAAATTGACGTGTAGAATCATACGGTCTCATTTAAAATTGATTCTGAGCAATATAAATGAGTGTACTGAAAGCCCGAAAATTGCGCATTTAGTGTATTTTCATGCATATCAAGATTAATGCTGATTCTTATGTAAATTGATATGTAGAATCATATGGTTTCAATTAAAATTGATTATGAGCAATATAAATGAGTGTCCTGAAATCCCGTAAATTGCGCATTTAGTGTATTTTCATGCATATCAAGATTAATGCTTATTCTTATGTAAATTGATGTGTAGAATCATATGGTCTCATTTAAAATTGATTCTGAGCAATATAAATGAGAGTACTGAAAGCCCGAAAATTGCGCATTTAGTGTATTTTCATGCATATCAGGATTAATGCTGATTCTTATGTAAATTGATGTGTAGAATCATATGGTCTCATTGAAAATTGATTCTGAGCAATAGAAATGACTGTACTGAAAGACCGAAAATTGCGCACTTAGTGTATTTTCATGCATATCAAGATTAATTCTGATTCTTATGTAAATTGATGTGTAGAATCATATGGTCTCATTTAAAATTGATTCTAATCAATATAAATGAGTGTACTGAAAGACCAAAAACTGCGCATTTAGTGTATATTCATGCATATCAAGATTAATGCTGATTCTTATGTAAATTACTGTGTAGAAACATACGGTCTCATTTAAAATTGATTCTGAGCAATATTAATGAGTGTACTTGAAGCCCGAAAATTGCGCATTTAGTGTATTTTCTTGCATATCAAGATTAATGCTGATTCTTATGTAAATTGGTGTGTAGAATCATATGGTTTAAATTAAAATTGATTCTGAACAATATACATGAGTGTACTGAAAGCCCGAAAATTGCGCATTTAGTGTATATTCATGCATATCAAGATAAATGCTGATTCTTTTGTAAATTGATGTGTAGAATCATATGATCTCATTTGAAATTGATTCTGATCAATATAAATGAGTGTACTGTAAGCCCGAAAATTGAGCATTTAGTGTATTTTCATGCATATCAAGATTAATGCTGATTCTTATGTAAATTGATGTGTAGAATCATACGGTCTCATTTAAAATTGATTCTGAGCAATATAAATGAGTGTACTGAAAGCTGGAATATTGCGCATTAAGTGTATTTTCATGCATATCAAGATTAATGCAGATTCTTATGTAAATTGATGTGTAGAATCATATGGTTTCATTTAAAATTGATTCTGAGCAATATAAATGAATGTACCGAAATCCCGAAAATTGCGCATTTAATGTATTTTCATGCATATCAAGATTAATGCTGATTCTTATGTAAATTGATGTGTAGAATTATATAATATCATTTAAAATTGATTCTGAGCAATATAAATGAGTGTACTGAAAGCCCGAAAATTGCACATTTAGTGTATTTTCATGCATATCAAGATTAATGCTGATTCTTATGTAAATTGATGTGTAGAATCATATTGTCTCATTTCAAATTGATCCTGAGCAATATAAATGAGTGGACTGAAAGCCCGAAAATTGCGCATTGTGTATATTTTCATGCATATCAAGATTAATGCTGATTCTTATGTAAATTGATGTGTAGAATCATATGGTCTCATTTAAAATTGATTCTGAGCAATATACATAAGTGTACTGTAAGCCCGAAAATTGCGCATTTAGTGTATTTTCATGCATATCAAGATTAATGCTGATTCTTATGTAAATTGATGTGCAGAATCATATGGTCTCATTTAAAATTGATTCTGAGCAATATAAATGAGTGTCCTGTAAGCCGGAAAATTGCGCATTTAGTGTATTTTCATGCATATCAACATTAATGCTGATTCTTAGGTAAATTGATGTGTAGAATCATATGGTCTTATTTAAAATTGATTCTGAGCAATATAAATGATTGTACTGAAAGCCGGAAAATTGCGCATTTAGTGTATTTTCATGCATATCAAGATTAATGCTGATTCTTATGTAAATTGATGTGTAGAATCATATGGTTTCATTTAAAATTGATTCTAATCAATATAAATGAGTGTACTGAAAGCCCGAAAATTGCGCATTTAGTGTATTTTCATGCATATCAAGATTAATGCTGATTCTTATGTAAATTGATGTGTAGAATCATACGGTCTCATTTAAAATTGATTCTGAGCAATACAAATGAGTGTACTGAAAGCTGGAATATTGCGCATTAGGTGTATTTTGATGCATATCAAGATTAATGCTTATTCTTATGTAAATTGATGTGTAGATTCATATGGTCTCATTTAAAATTGATTCTGATCAATATAAATGAGAGTACTGAAGGCCCGAAAATTGCGCATTTAGTGTATTTTCATGCATATCAAGATTAATGCTGATACTTATATAAATTGATCTGTAGAATCATACGGTCTCATTTAAAATAGATTCTGAGCAATATAAATGAGTGTACTGAAAGCCCGAAAATTGCGCATTTATTGTATTTTCATGCATATCAAGATTAATGCTGATTCTTATGTAAATTGATGTGTAGAATCATATGGTCTCATTCAAAATTGGTTCTGATCAATATAAATGAGGGTACTGTAAGCCCGAAAATTGCGCATTTAGTGTATTTTCATGCATATCAAGATTAATGCTGATTCTTATGTAAATTGATGTGTAGAATCATATGGTCTCATCTAAAATTGATTCTGATCAATATAAATGAGTGTACTGAAAGACCAAATACTGCGCATTTAGTGTATTTTCATGCATATCAAGATTAATGATGATTCTTATGTAAATTGATGTGAAGAATCATGTGGTCTCATTTAAAATTGATTCTGAGCAATATAAATGCGTGTACTGAAAGCCCGAAAATTGCGCATTTTGTGTATTTTCATACATATCAAGATTAATGAAGATTCTTTTGTAAATTGATGTGTAGAATCATATGGTTTCATTTAAAATTGATTCTGAGCAATATAAATGAGTGTACTGAATGTCCGAAAATTGCGCATTTAGTGTATTTTCATGCATATCAAGTTTAATGCAGATTCTTATGTAAATTGATGTGTAGAATCATATGGTTTCATTTAAAATTGATTCAGATCAATATAAATGAGTGTACTGAAAGACCAAATATGGCGCAGTTAGTGTATATTCTAATTCTATTCACTAAATGCGCAATTTTCGGGCTTTCAGTAAACTCATTTATATTGCTCAGAATCAATTTTAAATGACACCATATGATTCTACACATCAATTTACATAAGAAGCAGCATTAATCTTGATATACATGAAAATACACTAAATGCGCAATATTCGGCTTTCAGTACACACATTTATATTGCTCAGAATCAATTTTAAATGAAACCGTATGATTCTACACATCACTTTAGAACAGCAATAAACAGGATATGCATGAAAATACACTAAATGCGCAGTTTTTGGTCTTTCAGTACACTCATTTATATTGATCAGAATCAATTTTAAATGAGACCATATGATTCATACATCAATTTACATAAGAATCAGCATTAATCTTGATATGCATGAAAATACATTAAAGTCGCAATTTTCGGCTTTCAGTACACTCATTTATACGCTCAGAATCAATTTTAAATGAGACCATCTGATTCTACACATCATTTTGCATAAGAATCAGCATTAATCTTGATATGCATGAATATACACTAAATGCGCCATTTTTGGGCTTTCAGTACATTCATTTATATTGCTCAGAATCAATTTCAAATGAGACCATATGATTCTACACATCAATTTACATAAAAATCAGCATTAATCTTGATATGCATGTAAATACACTAAATGCGCAATTTTCAGGGTTTCAGGTACACACATTTATATTGCTCAGAATCAATTTTAAATGAGACCATATGATTCTACATATCAATTTACATAAAATCAGCATTAATCTTAAGATGCATGAAAATACACTCAATGCGCAATATTCGGGCTTTCAGAACACTCATTTATCTTGCTCAATGTGAATTTTAAATGAGACCATATGATTCTACACATCAATTTACATAAGAATCAGCATTAATCTTAATATGCATGAAAATACACTCAATGCGCAATATTCGGCTTTCAAAACACTCATTTATCTTGCTCAATGTGAATTTTAAATGAGACCATATGATTCTACTCATCAATTTACATAAGAATCAGCGCATTTAGTGTATTTTCCTGCATATCAAGATTAATGCTGATTCTTATGTAAATTGATGTGTAGAATCATATGGTCTCATTTAAAATTTATTCTAAGCAATAAAAATGAGTGTACTGAAAGCCCGAAAATTGCGCATTCAGTGTGTATTCATGCATATCAAGATTAATGCTAATTCTTATGTAAACTGATGTGTAGAATCATATGGTCTCATTTAAAATTGATTCTGATCAATATAAATGAGTGTACTGAAAGACCAAAACTGCGCATTTAGTGTATTTTCATGCATATCAAGATTAATGCTGATTCATATGTAAATTGATGTGTAGAATCATATGGTTTGATTTAAAATTGATTCTGAGCAATATAAATGAGTGTACTGAAAGCCCGAAAATTGCGCATTTAGTGTATTTTCATGCATATGAAGATTAATGCTGATTCTTATGTAAACTGAAGTGTAGAATCATATGGTCTCATTTAAAATTGATTCTGAGCAATATAAATGTGTGTACGGAAAGCCTGGAAATTGCGCATTTAGTGTATTTTCATGCATATCAAGATTACTGCTGTTTCTTATGTAAATTGATGTGTAGAATCATATGGACTCATTTAAAATTGATTCTGAGCAATATAAATGAGTGTACTGAAAGCCCGAAAATTGCGCATTTAGTGTATTTTCATGCATGTCAAGATTAATGCTGATTCTTATGTAAATTGATGTGTAGAATCAGATGGTTTCATTTAAAATTGATTCTGAGCAATATAAATGAGTGTACTGAAAGCCCGAAAATTGCGCATTTAGTGTATTTTCATGCATATCAAGATTAATGCTGATTCTTATGTAGATTGATGTGTAGAATCATATGGTCTCATTTACATTGTTTCTGAGCAAGAAAAATGTCTGTACTGAAAGACTGAAAATAGCGCATTTAGTGTATTTTCATGCATATCAAGTTTAATTCTGATTCTTACGTAAATTGATGTGTAGAATCAAATGGTCTCATTTAAATTGATTCTGAGCAATACAAATGACTGTACTGAAAACCAGAAAATTGCGCATTTAGTGTATTTTCATGCATATGAAGATTAATGCTGATTCTTAAGTAAATTGATGTGTAAAATCATATAGTCTCATTTAAAATTGATTCAGATCAATATAAATGAGTGTACCGGAAGACCACAAACTGCGCATTTAGTGTATTTTCATGCATATCAAGATTAATGCTGATTCTTATGTAAATTTATGTGTAGAAACATACGGTCTCATTAAAATTGATACTGAGCAATATAAATGAGTGTACTGAAAGCCCGAAAATTGCGCATTTAGTGTATTTTCATGCATACCAAGATTAATGCTGATTCTTATGTAAATTGATGTGTAGAATCATATGGTTTCATTTAAATTTGACTCTGATCAATATAAATGAGTGTACTGAAAGTCCAAAAATTGCGCATTTAGTGTATTTTCATGCATGTCAAGATTAATTCTCATTCTTATGTAAGTTGATGTGTAGAATCATATGGTCTCATTTAAAATTGATTCTGAGCAATATAAATGAGTGTACTGAAACCCGAAAATTGCGCATTTAGTGTATTTTCATGCATATCAAGATTAATGCTGATTCTTATTTAAAATGATGTGTAGAATCATATGGTTTCATTTAAAATTGATTCTGTGCAATATAAATGAGTTTACTGAAAGCCCGAAAATTGCGCATTTAGTGTATTTTCATGCATATCAAGATTAATGCTGATTCTTATGTAAATTGATGTGTAGAATCATATGGTCTCATTTGAAATTGATTCTGAGCAATATAAATGAGTGTACTGAAAGCCCGAAAATTTGCGCATTTAGTGTATTTTCATGCATATCAAGATTGATGCTGATTCTTATGTAAATTGATGTGTAGAATCATCCGGTCTCATTTAAAATTGATTCTGATCAATATAAATGAGTGTACTGAAAGATCAAAAACTGCGCATTTAGTGTATTTTCATGCATATCTAGATTAATGCTGATTCTTATGTAAATTGATGTGTAGAATCATATGGTCTCATTTAAAATTAATTCTGAGCAATATAAATGACTGTAGTGAAAGACCGAAAATTGCGCATTTAGTGTATTTTCATGCATATCAAGATTAATGCTGATTCTTATGTAAATTGATGTGTAGAATCATCCGGTCTCATTTAAAATTGATTCTGAGCAATATAAATGAGTGTACTGAAAGCCCGAAATTGCGCATTTAGTGTATTTTCATGCATACCAAGATTAATGCTGATTCTTATGTAAATTGATGTGTAGAATCATATGCTTTCATTTAAAATTGATTCTGAGCAATATAAATGAGTGTACTGAAAGACCAAAAACTGCGCATTTAGTGTATTTTCATGCATATCAAGATTAATGCTGATTCTTATGTAAGTTGATGTGTAGAAACATATGCTCTCATTTAAAATTGATTCTGAGCAATATAATTGAGTGTACTGAAAGCCCGAAAATTGCGCAATTAGTTTATTTTCATGCATATCAAGATTAATTGTGATTCTTATGTAAATTGATGTGTAGAATCATATGGTTTCATTTCAAATTTATTCTGAGCAATATAAATGAGTGTACTGAAAGCCCGAAAATTGCGCATTTAGTGTATTTTCATGCATATCAAGATTAATGCTGATTCTTATGTAAATTGATGTGTAGAATCATATGGTCTCATTTGAAATTGATTCTGAGCAATATAAATGAGTGTACTGAAAGCCCGAAAATTGCGCATTTAGTGTATTTTCATGCATATCAAGATTAATGCTGATTCTTATGTAAATTGATGTGTAGAATCACATGGTTTCATTTAAAATTGATTCTGAGTAATATAAATGAGTGGACTGAAAAACAAATAACTGCGCATTTAGTGTATTTTCATGCATATCAAGATTAATGCTGATTCTTATGTAAATTGATGTGTAGAATCATACGGACTCAATTAAAATTGATTCTGAGCAATATAAATGAGTGTACTGAAAGCCCGAAAATTGCGCATTTAGTGTATTTTCATGCATATCAAGATTAATGCTGATTCTTATGTAAATTGGTATGTAGAATCATATGGTTTCATTTAAAATTGATTCTGAGCAATATAAATGAGTGTACTGAAAGCCCGAAAATTGCGCATTTAGTGTATTTTCATGCATATCAAGATTAATGCTGATTCTTATGTAAATTGATGTGTAGAATCATATGGTCTCATTTAAAATTGATTCTGAGCAATATAAATGAGTGTACTGAAAGCCCGAAAATTGCGCATTTAGTGTATTTTCATGCATATCAAGATTAATGCTGATTCTTATGTAAATTGATGTGTAGAATCATATGGTTACATTTAAAATTGATTCTGAGCAATATAAATGAGTGTACTGAAAGCCCGAAATTTGCGCATTTAGTGTATTTTCATGCATATCAAGATTAATGCTGATTCTTATGTAAATTGATGTGTAGAATCATATGGTCTCATTTAAAATTGATTCTGAGCAATATAAATGAGTGTACTGAAAGACCCAAAATTGCGCATTTAGTGTATTTTCATGCATATCAAGATTAATGCTGATTCTTATGTAAATTGATTTGTAGAATCATATGGTCTAATTTAAAATTGTTTCTGATCAATATAAATGAGTGTACTGTAAGCCCGAAAATTGCGCATTTAGTGTATTTTCATGCATATCAAGATTAATGCTGATTCTTATGTAAATTGATGTGTAGAATCATATGGTCTCATTTAAAATTGATTCCGAGCAATATAAATGAGTGTACTGAAAGCCCGAAAATTGCGCATTTAGTGTATTTTCATGCATATCAAGATTAATGCTGATTCTTATGTAAATTGATGTGTAGAATCATATGGTTTCAATTAAAATTGATTCTGGGTAATATAAATGACTGTACTGAAAGACCAAACACTGCGCATCTAGTGTATTTTCATGCATATCCAGATTAATGCTGATTCATATGTAAATTGATGTGTAGAATCATACGGTTTCATTTAAAATTGACTCTGAGCAATATAAATGAATGTACTGAAAGCCCGAAAATTGCGCATTTAGTGTTTTTTCATGCATATCAAGATTAATGCTGTTTCTTATGTAAATTGATATGTAGAATCATATGGTTTCATTTAAAATTGATTCTGAGCAATACAAATGAGTGTACTGAAAGCCCGAAAATTGCGCATTTAGTGTATTTTCATGCATATCAAGATTAATGCTGATTCTTATGTAAATTGATGTGTAGAATCATATGGTCTCATTTAAAATTGATTCTGATCAATATAAATGAGTGTACTGAAATATCAAAAACTGCGTATTTAGTGTATTTTCATGCATATCAAGATTAATGCTGATTCTTATGTAAATTGATGTGTAGAATCATACGGTCTCATTTAAAATTGATTCTGAGCAATATAAATGAGTGTACTGAAAGCCCGAAAATTGCGCATTTAGTGTATTTTCATGCATATCAAGATTAATGCTGATTCTTATGTAAATTGATGTGTAGAATCATATGGTTTCATTTAAAATTGATTCTGAGCAATATAAATGAGTGTACTGAAAGCCCGAAAATTGCGCATTTAGTGTATTTTCATGCATATCAAGATTATTGCTGATTCTTATGTAAATTGGTATGTAGAATCATATGGTTTCATTTAAAATTGATTCTGAGCAATATAAATGAGTGTACTGAAAGCCCGAAAATTGCGCATTTAGTGTATTTTCATGCATATCAAGATTAATGTTGATTCTTATGTAAATTGATGTGTAGAATCATATGGTCTCATTTAAAATTGATTCTGAGCAATATAAATGAGTGTACTGAAAGCCGGAAAATTGCGCATTTAGTGTATTTTCATGCATATCAAGATTAATGCTGATTCTTATGTAAATTGATGAGTAGAATCATATGGTCTCATATGGTTTCATTTAAAATTGATTCTGAGCAATATAAACGAGTGTACTGAAAGCCCGAAAATTGCGCATTTAGTGTATTTTCATGCATATCAAGATTAATGCTGATTCTTATGTAAATTGATATGTAGAATCATATGGTTTCAATTAAAATTGATTCTGAGCAATATAAATGACTGTACTGAAAGACCAAACACTGCGCATTTAGTGTATTTTCGTGCATATCAAGATTAATGCTGATTCTTATGTAAATTGATGTGTAGAATCATATGGTTTCAATTAAAATTGATTCTGAGCAATATAAATGAGTGTACTGAAAGCCCGAAAATTGCGCATTTAGTGTATTTTCATGCATATCAAGATTAATGCTGATTCTTATGTAAATTGATGTGTAGAATCATATGGTTACATTTAAATTTGATTCTGAGCAATATAAATGAGTGTACTGAAAGCCCGAAAATTGCGCATTTAGTGTATTTTCATGCATATCAAGATTAATGCTGCTTCTTATGTAAATTGATGTGTAGAATCATATGGTTTCATTTAAAATTGATTGTGAGCAATATAAATGAGTGTACTGAAAGCCCGAAAATTGCACATTTAGTGTATTTTCATGCATAACAAGATTAATGCTGATTATTATGTAAATTGATGTGTAGAATCATATGGTTTCATTTAAAATTTATTCTGAGCAATATAAATGAGTGTACTGAAAGCCCGAAAATTGCGCATTTAGTGTATTTTCATGCATAACAAGATTAATGCTGATTATTATGTAAATTGATGTGTAGAATCATATGGTTTCATTTAAAATTCATTCTGAGCAATATAAATGAGTGTACTGAAAGCCCGAAAATTGCGCATTTAGTGTATTTTCATGCATATCAAGATTAATGCTGATTCTTATGTAAATTGATGTGTAGAATCATATGGTCCCATTTTAAATTGATTCTGAGCAATATAAATGAGTGTACCGAAAGCCGGAAAATTGCGCATGTAGTGTATTTTCATGCATATCAAGATTAATGCTGATTCTTATGTAAATTGATGTGTAGAATCATATGGTCACATTTAAAATTGTATCTGATCAATATAAATGAGTGTTCTGTAAGCCCGAAAATTGCGCATTTAGTGTATTTTCATGCATATCAAGATTAATGCTGATTCTTATGTAAATTGATGTGAAGAATCATATGGTCTCATTTAAAATTGATTCTGATCAATATAAATGAGTGTACTGAAAGTCCAAAAACTGCGCATTTATTGTATTTTCATGCATATCAAGATTAATGCTGATTCTTATGTAAATTGATGTGTAGAATCATACGGTCTCATATAAAATTGATTCAGAACAATATAAATGAGTGTACTGAAAGCCCGAAAATTGCGCATTTAGTGTATTTTCATGCATATCAAGATTAATGCTGATTCTTATGTAAATTGATGTGTGGAATCATATGGTCTCATTTAAAATTGATTCTGAGCAATATAAAGGAGTGTGCTGAAAGCCCGAAAATTGCGCATTTAGTGTATTTTCATGCATATCAAGCTTAATGCTGATTCTTATGTAAATTGATATGGAGAATCATATGGTTTCATTTAAAATTGATTCTGAGCAATATCAATGAGTGTACTGAAAGCCCGAAAATTGCGCATTTAGTGTATTTTCATGCATATCAAGATTAATGCTGATTCGTATGTAAATTGATGTGTAGAATCATATGGTCTCATTTAAAATTGATTCTGAGCAATATAAATGAGTGTACTGAAAGCCCGAAAATTGCGCATTTAGTGTATTTTCATGCATATCAAGATTAATGCTGATTCTTATGTAAATTGATGTGTAGAATCATATGGTCTCATTTAAAATTGATTCTGATCAATATAAATGAGTGTACTGAAATATCAAAAACAGCGCATTTAGTGTATTTTCATGCATATCAAGATTAATGCTGATTCTTATGTAAATTGATGTGTAGAATCATATGGTTTCATTTAAAATTGATTCTGAGCAATATAAATGAGTGTACTGAAAGCCCGAAAATTGCGCATTTCGTGTATTTTCATGCATATCAAGATTAATGCTGATTCTTATGTAAATTGATGTGTAGAATCATATGGTCTCATTTAAATTTGATTCTGAGCAATATAAATGAGTGTACTGAAAGCCGGCAAATTGCGCATTTAGTGTATTTTCATGCATATCAAGATTAATGCAGATTCTTATGTAAATTGATGTGTAGAATCATATGGTCTCATATTGTTTCATTTAAAATTAATTCTGAGCAATATAAATGAGTGTATTCTAAGCCCGAAAATTGCGCATTTAGTGTATTTTCATGCATATCAAGATTAATGCTGATTCTTATGTAAATTGATGTGAAGAATCATATGGTCTCATTTAAAATTGATTCTGATCAATATAAATGAGTGTACTGAAAGACCAAAAACTGCGCATTTAGTGTATTTTCATGCATATCAAGATTAATGCTGATTCTTATGTAAATTGATGTGTAGAATCATACGGTCTCATATAAAATTGATTCAGAACAATATAAATGAGTGTACTGAAAGCCCGAAAATTGCGCATTTAGTGTATTTTCATGCATATCAAGATTAATGCTGATTCTTATGTAAATTGATGTGTGGAATCATATGGTCTCATTTAAAATTGATTCTGAGCAACATAAAGGAGTGTGCTGAAAGCCCGAAAATTGCGCATTTAGTGTATTTTCATGCATATCAAGCTTAATGCTGATTCTTATGTAAATTGATATGGAGAATCATATGGTTTCATTTAAAATTGATTCTGAGCAATATCAATGAGTGTACTGAAAGCCCGAAAATTGCGCATTTAGTGTATTTTCATGCATATCAAGATTAATGCTGATTCGTATGTAAATTGACGTGTAGAATCATATGGTCTCATTTAAAATTGATTCTGAGCAATATAAATGAGTGTACTGAAAGCCCGAAAATTGCGCATTTAGTGTATTTTCATGCATATCAAGATTAATGCTGATTCTTATGTAAATTGATGTGTAGAATCATATGGTCTCATTTAAAATTGATTCTGATCAATATAAATGAGTGTACTGAAATATCAAAAACAGCGCATTTAGTGTATTTTCATGCATATCAAGATTAATGCTGATTCTTATGTAAATTGATGTGTAGAATCATACTGTCTCATTTAAAATTGATTCTGAGCAATATAAATGAGTGTACTGAAAGCCCGAAAATTGCGCATTTAGTGTATTTTCATGCATATCAAGATTAATGCTGATTCTTATGTAAATTGATGTGTAGAATCATATGGTTACATTTAAATTTGATTCTGAGCAATATAAATGAGTGTACTGAAAGCCCGAAAATTGCGCATTTAGTGTATTTTCATGCATATCAAGATTAATGCTGCTTCTTATGTAAATTGATGTGTAGAATCATATGGTTTCATTTAAAATTGATTGTGAGCAATATAAATGAGTGTACTGAAAGCCCGAAAATTGCACATTTAGTGTATTTTCATGCATAACAAGATTAATGCTGATTATTATGTAAATTGATGTGTAGAATCATATGGTTTCATTTAAAATTTATTCTGAGCAATATAAATGAGTGTACTGAAAGCCCGAAAATTGCGCATTTAGTGTATTTTCATGCATATCAAGATTAATGCTGATTCTTATGTAAATTGATGTGTAGAATCATATGGTTTCATTTAAAATTCATTCTGAGCAATATAAATGAGTGTACTGAAAGCCCGAAAATTGCGCATTTAGTGTATTTTCATGCATATCAAGATTAATGCTGATTATTATGTAAATTGATGTGTAGAATCACATGGTCTCATTTCAAAATTGATTCTGAGCAATATAAATGAGTGTGCTGAAAGCCCGAATATTGCGCATTTAGTGTATATTCATGCATATCAAGATTAATGCTGATTCTTATGTAAATTGATGTGTAGAATCATATGGTCTCATTTAAAATTGATTCTGATCAATATAAATGAGTGTACTGAAGGTCCAAAAACTGCGCATTTAGTGTATTTTCAAGCATATCAAGATTAATGCTGATTCTTATGTAAATTGATGTGTAGAATCATATGGTTACATTTAAAATTGATTCTGAGCAATATAAATGAGTGTACTGAAAGCCCGAAATTTGCGCATTTAGTGTATTTTCATGCATATCAAGATTAAAGCTGATTCTTATGTAAATTGATGTGTAGAATCATATGGTTTCAATTAAAATTGATTCTGAGCAATATAAATGAGTGTACTGAAACCCCAAAACTTGTGCATTTAGTGTATTTTCATGCATATCAAGATTAATGCTGATTCTTATGTAAATTGATGTGTAGAATCATATGGTCCCATTTTAAATTGATTCTGAGCAATATAAATGAGTGTACCGAAAGCCGGAAAATTGCGCATTTAGTGTATTTTCATGCATATCAAGATTAATGCTGATTCTTATGTAAATTGATGTGTAGAATCATATGGTTTCATTTAAAATTGATTCTGAGCAATATAAATGAGTGCACTGAAAGCCCGAAAATTGCGCATTTCGTGTATTTTCATGCATATCAAGATTAATGCTGATTCTTATGTAAATTGATGTGTAGAATCATATGGTCTCATTTAAATTTGATTCTGAGCAATATAAATGAGTGTACTGAAAGCCGGCAAATTGCGCATTTAGTGTATTTTCATGCATATCAAGATTAATGCAGATTCTTATGTAAATTGATGTGTAGAATCATATGGTCTCATATTGTTGCATTTAAAATTAATTCTGAGCAATATAAATGAGTGTATTCTAAGCCCGAAAATTGCGCATTTAGTGTATTTTCATGCATATCAAGATTAATGCTGATTCTTATGTAAATTGATGTGAAGAATCATATGTTCTCATTTAAAATTGATTCTGATCTATATAAATGAGTGTACTGAAAGTCCAAAAACTGCGCATTTAGTGTATTTTCATGCATATCAAGATTAATGCTGATTCTTATGTAAATTGATGTGTAGAATCATACGGTCTCATATAAAATTGATTCAGAACAATATAAATGAGTGTACTGAAAGCCCGAAAATTGCGCATTTAGTGTATTTTCATGCATATCAAGATTAATGCTGATTCTTATGTAAATTGATGTGTGGAATCATATGGTCTCATTTAAAATTGATTCTGAGCAACATAAAGGAGTGTGCTGAAAGCCCGAAAATTGCGCATTTAGTGTATTTTCATGCATATCAAGATTAATGCTGATTCTTATGTAAATTGATGTGTAGAATCATATGGTTTCATTTAAAATTGATTCTGAGCAATATAAATGAGTGTACTGAAAGCCCGAAAATTGCGCATTTAGTGTGTTTTCATGAATATCAAGATTAATGCTGATTCTTATGTAAATTGATATGTAGAATCATATGGTTTCATTTAAAATTGATTCTGAGCAATATAAATGAGTGTACTGAAAGCCCGAAAATTGCGCATTTCGTGTATTTTCATGCATATCAAGATTAATGCTGATTCTTATGTAAATTGATGTGTAGAATCATATGGTCTCATTTAAATTTGATTCTGAGCAATATAAATGAGTGTACTGAAAGCCGGCAAATTGCGCATTTAGTGTATTTTCATGCATATCAAGATTAATGCAGATTCTTATGTAAATTGATGTGTAGAATCATATGGTCTCATATTGTTTCATTTAAAATTAATTCTGAGCAATATAAATGAGTGTATTCTAAGCCCGAAAATTGCGCATTTAGTGTATTTTCATGCATATCAAGATTAATGGTGATTCTTATGTAAATTGATGTGTAGAATCATATGGTCTCATTTAAAATTGATTCTGAGTAATATAAATGAGTGTACTGAAAGCCCGAAAATTGCGAATTTAGTGTATTTTCATGCATATCAAGATTAATGCTGATTCTTATGTAAATTGATGTGTAGAATCATATGGTTACATTTAAAATTGATTCTGAGCAATATAAATGTGTGTACTGAAAGCCCGAAATTTGCGCATTTAGTGTATTTTCATGCATATCAAGATTAATGCTGATTCTTATGTAAATTGATGTGTAGAATCATATGGTTTCAATTAAAATTGATTCTGAGCAATATAAATGAGTGTACTGAAAGCCCGAAAATTGCGCATTTAGTGTATTTTCATGCATATCAAGATTAATGCTGATTCTTATGTAAATTGATGTGTAGAATCATATGGTCCCATTTAAAATTGATTCTGAGCAATATAAATGAGTGTACCGAAAGCCGGAAAATTGCGCATTTAGTGTATTTTCATGCATATCAAGATTAATGCTGATTCTTATGTAAATTGATGTGTAGAATCATATGGTCTCATTTAAAATTGGTTCGGATCAATATAAATGAGTGTACTGTAAGCCCGAAAATTGCGCATTTAGTGTATTTTCATGCATATCAAGATTATTGCTGATTCTTATGTAAATTGATGTGTAGAATCATATGGTCCCATTTAAAATTGATTCAGATCAATATAAATGAGTGTACTGAAAGTCCAAAAACTGCGCATTTAGTGTATTTTCATGCATATCAAGATTAATGCTGATTCTTATGTAAATTGATGTGTAGAATCATACGGTCTCATATAAAATTGATTCAGAACAATATAAATGAGTGTACTGAAAGCCCGAAAATTGCGCATTTAGTGTATTTTCATGCATATCAAGATTAATGCTGATTCTTATGTAAATTGACGTGTGGAATCATATGGTCTCATTTAAAATTGATTCTGAGCAATATAAAGGAGTGTGCTGAAAGCCCGAAAATTGCGCATTTAGTGTATTTTCATGCATATCAAGCTTAATGCTGATTCTTATGTAAATTGATATGTAGAATCATATGGTTTCGTTTAAAATTGATTCTGAGCAATATAAATGAGTGTACTGAAAGCCCGAAAATTGCGCATTTAGTGTATTTTCATGCATATCAAGATTAATGCTGATTTGTATGTAAATTGAGGTGTAGAATCATATGGTCTCATTTAAAATTGATTCTGAGCAATATAAATGAGTGTACTGAAAAGCCCGAAAATTGCGCATTTAGTGTATTTTCATGCATATCAAGATTAATGCTGATTCTTATGTAAATTGATGTGTAGAATCATATGGTCTCATTTAAAATTGATTCTGATCAATATAAATGAGTGTACTGAAATATCAAAAACTGCGCATTTAGTGTATTTTCATGCATATCAAGATTAATGCTGATTCTTATGTAAATTGATGTGTAGAATCATATGGTTTCATTTAAAATTGATTCTGAGCAATATAAATGAGTGTACTGAAAGCCCGAAAATTGCGCATTTAGTGTGTTTTCATGCATATCAAGATTAATGCTGATTCTTATGTAAATTGATATGTAGAATCATATGGTTTCATTTAAAATTGATTCTGAGCAATATAAATGAGTGTACTGAAAGCCCGTAAATTGCGCATTTCGTGTATTTTCATGCATATCAATATTAATGCTGATTCTTATGTAAATTGATGTGTAGAATCATATGGTCTCATTTAAATTTGATTCTGAGCAATATAAATGAGTGTACTGAAAGCCGGCAAATTGCGCATTTAGTGTATTTTCATGCATATCAAGATTAATGCAGATTCTTATGTAAATTGATGTGTAGAATCATATGGTCTCATATTCTTTCATTTAAAATTAATTCTGAGCAATATAAATGAGTGTATTCTAAGCCCGAAAATTGCGCATTTAGTGTATTTTCATGCATATCAAGATTAATGCTGATTCTTATGTAAATTGATGTTTAGAATCATTTGGTCTCATTTAAAATTGATTCTGAGTAATATAAATGAGTGTACTGAAAGCCCGAAAATTGCGCATTTAGTGTATTTTCATGCATATCAAGATTAATGCTGATTCTTATGTAAATTGATGTGTAGAATCATATGGTTTCAATTAAAATTGATTCTGAGCAATATAAATGACTGTACTGAAAGACCAAACACTGCGCATTTAGTGTATTTTCATGCATATCAAGATTAATGCTGATTCTTATGTAAATTGATGTGTAGAATCATATGGTCTCATATGGTTTAATTTAAAATTGATTCTGAGCAATATAAACGAGTGTACTGAAAGCCCGAAAATTGCGCATTTAGTGTAATTTCATGCATATCAAGATTAATGATGATTCTTATGTAAATTGATGTGTGTAGAATCATATGGTTTCAATTAAAATTGATTCTGAGCAATATAAATGAGTGTACTGAAAGCCCGAAAATTGCGCATTTAATGTATTTTCATGCATATCAAGATTAATGCTGCTTCTTATGTAAATTGATGTGTAGAATCATATGGTTTTATTTAAAATTGATTCTGAGCAATATAAATGAGTGTACTGAAAGCCCGAAAATTGCACATTTAGTGTATTTTCATGCATATCAAGATTAATGCTGATTATTATGTAAATTGATGTGTAGAATCATATGGTTTCATTTAAAATTGATTCTGAGCAATATAAATGAGTGTACTGAAAGCCCGAATATTGCGCATTTAGTGTATTTTCATGCATATCAAGATTAATGCTGATTCTTATGTAAATTGATGTGTAGAATCATATGGTTACATTTAAAATTCATTCTGCGCAATATAAATGAGTGTACTGGAAGCCCGAAAATTGCGCATTTAGTGTATTTTCATGCATATCAAGATTAATGCTGATTATTATGTAAATTGATGTGTAGAATCACATGGTCTCATTTCAAAATTGATTCTGAGCAATATAAATGAGTGTGCTGAAAGCCCGAATATTGCCCATTTAGTGTATTTTCATGCATATCAAGATTAATGCTGATTCTTATGTAAATTGATGTGTAGAATCATACGGTCTCATTTAAAATTGATTCTGAGCAATATAAATGAGTGTACTGAAAGCCCGAAAATTGCGCATTTAGTGTATTTTCATGCATATCAAGATTAATGCTGATTCTTATGTAAATTGATGTGTAGAATCATATGGTTTCATTTAAAATTGATTCTGAGCAATACAAATGAGTGTACTGAAAGCCCGAAAATTGCGCATTTAGTGTATTTTCATGCATATCAAGATTAATGCTGATTCTTATGTAAATTGGTATGTAGAATCATATGGTTTCATTTAAAATTGATTCTGAGCAATATAAATGAGTGTACTGAAAGCCCGAAAATTGCGCATTTAGTGTATTTTCATGCATATCAAGATTAATGATGATTCTTATGTAAATTGATGTGTAGAATCATATGGTCTCATTTAAATTTGATTCTGAGCAATATAAATGAGTGTACTGAAAGCCGGAAAATTGCGCATTTAGTGTATTTTCATGCATATCAAGATTAATGCTGATTCTTATGTAAATTGATGTGTAGAATCATATGGTCTCATATGGTTTCATTTAAAATTGATTCTGAGCAATATAAATGAGTGTACTGAAAGCCCGAATATTGCGCATTTAGTGTATTTTCATGCATATCAAGATTAATGCTGATTCTTATGTAAATTGATGTGTAGAATCATATGGTTACATTTAAAATTCATTCTGCGCAATATAAATGAGTGTACTGGAAGCCCGAAAATTGCGCATTTAGTGTATTTTCATGCATATCAAGATTAATGCTGATTATTATGTAAATTGATGTGTAGAATCACATGGTCTCATTTCAAAATTGATTCTGAGCAATATAAATGAGTGTGCTGAAAGCCCGAATATTGCCCATTTAGTGTATTTTCATGCATATCAAGATTAATGCTGATTCTTATGTAAATTGATGTGTAGAATCATACGGTCTCATTTAAAATTGATTCTGAGCAATATAAATGAGTGTACTGAAAGCCCGAAAATTGCGCATTTAGTGTATTTTCATGCATATCAAGATTAATGCTGATTCTTATGTAAATTGATGTGTAGAATCATATGGTTTCATTTAAAATTGATTCTGAGCAATACAAATGAGTGTACTGAAAGCCCGAAAATTGCGCATTTAGTGTATTTTCATGCATATCAAGATTAATGCTGATTCTTATGTAAATTGGTATGTAGAATCATATGGTTTCATTTAAAATTGATTCTGAGCAATATAAATGAGTGTACTGAAAGCCCGAAAATTGCGCATTTAGTGTATTTTCATGCATATCAAGATTAATGATGATTCTTATGTAAATTGATGTGTAGAATCATATGGTCTCATTTAAATTTGATTCTGAGCAATATAAATGAGTGTACTGAAAGCCGGAAAATTGCGCATTTAGTGTATTTTCATGCATATCAAGATTAATGCTGATTCTTATGTAAATTGATGTGTAGAATCATATGGTCTCATATGGTTTCATTTAAAATTGATTCTGAGCAATATAAATGAGTGTACTGAAAGCCCGAATATTGCGCATTTAGTGTATTTTCATGCATATCAAGATTAATGCTGATTATTATGTAAATTGATGTGTAGAATCATATGGTTTCATTTAAAATTCATTCTGCGCAATATAAATGAGTGTACTGGAAGCCCGAAAATTGCGCATTTAGTGTATTTTCATGCATATCAAGATTAATGCTGATTATTATGTAAATTGATGTGTAGAATCACATGGTCTCATTTCAAAATTGATTCTGAGCAATATAAATGAGTGTGCTGAAAGCCCGAATATTGCCCATTTAGTGTATTTTCATGCATATCAAGATTAATGCTGATTCTTATGTAAATTGATGTGTAGAATCATATGGTCTCATTTAAAATTGATTCTGATCAATATAAATTAGTGTACTGAAAGTCCAAAAACTGCGCATTTAGTGTATTTTCATGCATATCAAGATTAATGCTGATTCTTATGTAAATTGATGTGTAGAATCATATGGTTACATTTAAAATTGATTCTGAGCAATATAAATGAGTGTACTGAAAGCCCGAAAATTGCGCATTTAGTGTATTTTCATGCATATCAAGATTAAAGCTGATTCTTATGTAAATTGATGTGTAGAATCATATGGTTTCAATTAAAATTGATTCTGAGCAATATAAATGAGTGTACTGAAAGCCCGAAAATTGCGCATTTAGTGTATTTTCATGCATATCAAGATTAATGCTGATTCTTATGTAAATTGATGTGTAGAATCATATGGTCTCATTTAAAATTGATTCTGATCAATATAAATGAGTGTACTGAAATTCCAAAAACTGCGCATTTAGTGTATTTTCATGCATATCAAGATTAATGCTGATTCTTATGTAAATTGATGTGTAGAATCATATGGTCTCATTTAAAATTGATTCCGAGCAATATAAATGAGTGTACTGAAAGCCCGAATTTGCGCATTTAGTGTATTTTCATGCATATCAAGATTAATGCTGATTCTTATGTAAATTGATGTGTAGAATCATATGGTCTCATTTAAAATTGATTCTAATCAATATAAATGAGTGTACTGAAATATCAAAAACTGCGCATTTAGTGTATTTTCATGCATATCAAGATTAATGCTGATTCTTATGTAAATTGATGTGTAGAATCATACGGTCTCATTTAAAATTGACTTTGAGCAATATAAATGAGTGTACTGAAAGCCCGAAAATTGCGCATTTAGTGTATTTTCATGCATATCAAGATTAATGCTGATTCTTATGTAAATTGATATGTGGAATCATATGGTTTCATTTAAAATTGATTCTGAGCAATATAAATGAGTGTACTGAAAGCCCGAAAATTGCGCATTTAGTGTATTTTCATGCATATCAAGATTAATGCTGATTCTTATGTAAATTGTTGTGTAGAATCATATGGTTTCATTTAAAATTGATTCTGATCAATATAAATGAGTGTACTGAAATATAAAAAACTGCGCATTTAGTGTATTTTCATGCATATCAAGATTAATGCTGATTCTTATGTAAATTGATGTGTAGAATCATACGGTCTCATTTAAAATTGATTCTGAGCAATATAAATGAGTGTACTGAAAGCCCGAAAATTGCGCATTTAGTGTATTTTCATGCATATCAAGATTAATGCTGATTCTTATGTAAATTGATGTGTAGAATCATATGGTTTCATTTAAAATTGATTCTGAGCAATATAAATGAGTGTACTAAAAGACCGAAAATTGCGCATTTAGTGTATTTTCATGCATATCAAGATTAATGCTGATTCTTATGTAAATTGATGTGTAGAATCATATGGTTTCAATTGAAATTGATTCTGAGCAATATAAATGAGTGTACTGAAAGCCCGAAAATTGAGCATTTAGTGTATTTTCATGCATATCAAGATTAATGCTGATTCTTATGTAAATTGATGTGTAGAATCATATGGTCTCATTTAAAATTGATTCTGAGCAATAGAAATGACTGTACTGAATGACTGAAAATTGCGCATTTAGTGTATTTTCATGCATATCAAGATTAATGCTGATTCTTATGTAAATTGATGTGTAGAATCATATGGTTTCAATTAAAATTGATTCTGAGCAATATAAATGAGTGTACTGAAAGCCCGAAAATTGCGCATTTAGTGTATTTTCATGCATATCAAGATTAATGCTGATTCTTATGTAAATTGATGTGTAGAATCATACGGTCTCATTTAAAATTGATTCTGAGCAATATAAATGAGAGTACTGAAAGCCCGAAAATTGCGCATTTAGTGTATTTTCATGCATATCAGGATTAATGCTGATTCTTATGTAAATTGATGTGTAGAATCATATGGTCTCATTTAAAATTGATTCTGAGCAATAGAAATGACTGTACTGAAAGACCGAAAATTGCGCATTTAGTGTATTTTCATACATATCAAGATTAATTCTGATTCTTATGTAAATTGATGTGTAGAATCATATGGTCTCATTTAAAATTGATTCTAATCAATATAAATGAGTGTACTGAAAAACCAAAAACTGCGCATTTAGTGTATATTCATGCATATCAAGACTAATGCTGATTCTTATGTAAATTAATGTGTAGAAACATACGGTCTCATTTAAAATTGATTCTGAGCAATATAAATGAGTGTACTTAAAGCCCGAAAATTGCGCATTTAGTGTATTTTCTTGCATATCAAGATTAATGCTGATTCTTATGTAAATTGGTGTGTAGAATCATATGGTTTAAATTAAAATTGATTCTGAACAATATAAATGAGTGTACAGAAAGCCCGAAAATTGCGCATTTAGTGTATTTTCATGCATATCAAGATTAATGCTGATTCTTATGTAAATTGATGTGTAGAATCATATGATCTCATTTAAAATTGATTCTAATCCTATATAAATGAGTGTACTGTAAGCCCGAAAATTGCGCATTTAGTGTATTTTCATGCATATCAAGATTAATGCTGATTCTTATGTAAATTGATGTGTAGAATCATTTGGTCTCATTTAAAATTGATTCTGAGCAATATAAATGTGTGTACTGCAAGCCGGAAAATTGCGCATTTACAGTATTTTCATGCATATCAAGATTAATGCTGCTTCTTATGTAAATTGATGTGTAGAATCATATGGTTTTATTTAAAATTGATTCTGAGCAATATAAATGAGTGTACTGAAAGCCCGAAAATTGCACATTTAGTGTATTTTCATGCATATCAAGATTAATGCTGATTATTATGTAAATTGATGTGTAGAATCATATGGTTTCATTTAAAATTGATTCTGAGCAATATAAATGAGTGTACTGAAAGCCCGAATATTGCGCATTTAGTGTATTTTCATGCATATCAAGATTAATGCTGATTCTTATGTAAATTGATGTGTAGAATCATATGGTTTCATTTAAAATTCATTCTGCGCAATATAAATGAGTGTACTGGAAGCCCGAAAATTGCGCATTTAGTGTATTTTCATGCATATCAAGATTAATGCTGATTATTATGTAAATTGATGTGTAGAATCACATGGTCTCATTTCAAAATTGATTCTGAGCAATATAAATGAGTGTGCTGAAAGCCCGAATATTGCCCATTTAGTGTATTTTCATGCATATCAAGATTAATGCTGATTCTTATGTAAATTGATGTGTAGAATCATATGGTCTCATTTAAAATTGATTCTGATCAATATAAATTAGTGTACTGTAAGTCCAAAAACTGCGCATTTAGTGTATTTTCATGCATATCAAGATTAATGCTGATTCTTATGTAAATTGATGTGTAGAATCATATGGTTACATTTAAAATTGATTCTGAGCAATATAAATGAGTGTACTGAAAGCCCGAAAATTGCGCATTTAGTGTATTTTCATGCATATCAAGATTAAAGCTGATTCTTATGTAAATTGATGTGTAGAATCATATGGTTTCAATTAAAATTGATTCTGAGCAATATAAATGAGTGTACTGAAAGCCCGAAAATTGCGCATTTAGTGTATTTTCATGCATATCAAGATTAATGCTGATTCTTATGTAAATTGATGTGTAGAATCATATGGTCTCATTTAAAATTGATTCTGATCAATATAAATGAGTGTACTGAAATTCCAAAAACTGCGCATTTAGTGTATTTTCATGCATATCAAGATTAATGCTGATTCTTATGTAAATTGATGTGTAGAATCATATGGTCTCATTTAAAATTGATTCCGAGCAATATAAATGAGTGTACTGAAAGCCCGAATTTGCGCATTTAGTGTATTTTCATGCATATCAAGATTAATGCTGATTCTTATGTAAATTGATGTGTAGAATCATATGGTCTCTTTTAAAATTGATTCTAATCAATATAAATGAGTGTACTGAAATATCAAAAACTGCGCATTTAGTGTATTTTCATGCATATCAAGATTAATGCTGATTCTTATGTAAATTGATGTGTAGAATCATACGGTCTCATTTAAAATTGACTTTGAGCAATATAAATGAGTGTACTGAAAAGCCCGAAAATTGCGCATTTAGTGTATTTTCATGCATATCAAGATTAATGCTGATTCTTATGTAAATTGATATGTAGAATCATATGGTTTCATTTAAAATTGATTCTGAGCAATATAAATGAGTGTACTGAAAGCCCGAAAATTGCGCATTTAGTGTATTTTCATGCATATCAAGATTAATGCTGATTCTTATGTAAATTGATGTGTAGAATCATATGGTTTCATTTAAAATTGATTCTGATCAATATAAATGAGTGTACTGAAATATAAAAAACTGCGCATTTAGTGTATTTTCATGCATATCAAGATTAATGCTGATTCTTATGTAAATTGATGTGTAGAATCATACGGTCTCATTTAAAATTGATTCTGAGCAATATAAATGAGTGTACTGAAAGCCCGAAAATTGCGCATTTAGTGTATTTTCATGCATATCAAGATTAATGCTGATTCTTATGTAAATTGATGTGTAGAATCATATGGTTTCATTTAAAATTGATTCTGAGCAATATAAATGAGTGTACTAAAAGACCGAAAATTGCGCATTTAGTGTATTTTCATGCATATCAAGATTAATGCTGATTCTTATGTAAATTGATGTGTAGAATCATATGGTTTCAATTGAAATTGATTCTGAGCAATATAAATGAGTGTACTGAAAGCCCGAAAATTGAGCATTTAGTGTATTTTCATGCATATCAAGATTAATGCTGATTCTTATGTAAATTGATGTGTAGAATCATATGGTCTCATTTAAAATTGATTCTGAGCAATAGAAATGACTGTACTGAATGACTGAAAATTGCGCATTTAGTGTATTTTCATGCATATCAAGATTAATGCTGATTCTTATGTAAATTGATGTGTAGAATCATATGGTTTCAATTAAAATTGATTCTGAGCAATATAAATGAGTGTACTGAAAGCCCGAAAATTGCGCATTTAGTGTATTTTCATGCATATCAAGATTAATGCTGATTCTTATGTAAATTGATGTGTAGAATCATATGGTCTCATTTAAAATTGATTCTGAGCAATATGAATGAGAGTACTGAAAGCCCGAAAATTGCGCATTTAGTGTATTTTCATGCATATCAGGATTAATGCTGATTCTTATGTAAATTGATGTGTAGAATCATATGGTCTCATTTAAAATTGATTCTGAGCAATAGAAATGACTGTACTGAAAGACCGAAAATTGCGCATTTAGTGTATTTTCATACATATCAAGATTAATTCTGATTCTTATGTAAATTGATGTGTAGAATCATATGGTCTCATTTAAAATGGATTCTAATCAATATAAATGAGTGTACTGAAAAACCAAAAACTGCGCATTTAGTGTATATTCATGCATATCAAGACTAATGCTGATTCTTATGTAAATTAATGTGTAGAAACATACGGTCTCATTTAAAATTGATTCTGAGCAATATAAATGAGTGTACTTAAAGCCCGAAAATTGCGCATTTAGTGTATTTTCTTGCATATCAAGATTAATGCTGATTCTTATGTAAATTGGTGTGTAGAATCATATGGTTTAAATTAAAATTGATTCTGAACAATATAAATGAGTGTACAGAAAGCCCGAAAATTGCGCATTTAGTGTATTTTCATGCATATCAAGATTAATGCTGATTCTTATGTAAATTGATGTGTAGAATCATACGGTCTCATTTAAAATTGATTCTGAGCAATATAAATGAGTGTACTGAAAAGCCCGAAAATTGCGCATTTAGTGTATTTTCATGCATATCAAGATTAATGCTGACAATGTACACTCATTTATATTGCTCAGTATCAATTTTAAATGAGACCGTATGTTTCTACACATAAATTTACATAAGAATCAGCATTAATCTTGATATGCATGAAAATACACTAAATGCGCAATTTTCGGGCTTTCAGTACACTCATTTATATTGCTCAGAATCAATTTCAATTGAAACCATATGATTCTACACATCAATTTACATAAGAATCAGCATTAATCTTGATATGCATGAAAATACACTAAATGCGCAATTTTCGGCTTTCAGTACATTCATTTATGTCGATCGGAGTCAATTTTAAATAAGACCATATGATTCTACACAACAATTTACATAAGAATCAGCATTAATCTTGATATGCATGAAAATACACTAAATGCTCAATTTTCGGGCTTACAGTACACTCATTTATGTAGGATCAGAATCAATTTTAAATGAGATCATATGATTCTACACATCAATTTACATAAGAATCAGCATTAATCTTGATATGCATGAAAATACACTTAATGCGCAATATTCCAACTTTTCAGTACACTCATTTATATTGCTCAGAATCAATTTTAAATGAGACCGTATGATTCTACACATCAATTTACATAAGAATCAGCATTAATCTTGATATGCATGAAAATACACTAAATGCGCAATTTTCGGGCTTTAAGTACACTCATTTATATTGCTCAGAATCAATTTTAAATGAGACCGTATGTTTCTACAACATTAATTTACATAAGAATCAGCATTAATCTTGATATGCATGAAAATACACTAAATGCGCAATTTTCGGGCTTCCAGTACACTCATTTATATTGCTCAGAATCAATTTTAAGTGAAACCATATGATTCTACACATCAATTTACATAAGAATCAGCATTAATCTTGATATGCATGAAAATACACTAAATGCGCAATTTTCGGGCTTTCAGTACACTCCTTTATATTGCTCAGAATCAATTTTAAATGAGACCGTATGATTCTACACGTCAATTTACATATGAATCAGCATTAATCTTGATATGCATGAAAATACACTAAATGCTCAATTTTCGGGCTTTACAGTACACTCATTTATATTGATCAGAATCAATTTCAAATGAGATCATAGGATTCTACACATCAATTTACATAAGAATCAGCATTAATCTTGATATGCATGAAAATACACTTAATGCGCAATATTCCACCTTTAAGTACACTCATTTATATTGCTCAGAATCAATTTTAAATGAGACCGTATGATTCTACACATCAATTTACAAGAATCAGCATTAATCTTGATATGCATGAAAATACACTAAATGCGCAATTTTCGGGCTTTAAGTACACTCATTTATATTGCTCAGTATCAATTTTAAATGAGACCGTATGTTATTTCACATCAATTTACATAAGAATCAGCATTAATCTTGATATGCATGAAAATACACTAAATGCGCAGTTTCTGGTCTTTCAGTACACTCATTTATATTGCTCAGAATCTATTTCAATTGAAACCATATGATTCTACACATCAATTTACATAAGAATCAGCATTAATCTTGATATGCATGAAAATACACTAAGTGCGCAATTTTCCGGCTTTCAGTACACTCATTTATATTGTCAGAATCAATTTTAAATGAGACCATATGATTCTACACATCAATTTACATAAGAATCAGCATTAATCTTGATATGCATGAAAATACACTAAATGCGCAATTTTCGGGCTTTCAGTACATTCATTTATGTCGATCGGAGTCAATTTTAAATGAGACCATATGATTCTACACATCAATTTACATAAGAATCAGCATTAATCTTGATATGCATGAAAATACTGTAAATGCGCAATTTTCCGGCTTGCAGTACACTCATTTATATTGCTCAGAATCAATTTTAAATGAGACCAAATGATTCTACACATCAATTTACATAAGAATCAGCATTAATCTTGATATGCATGAAAATACACTAAATGCGCAATTTTCGGGCTTACAGTACACTCATTTATATTGCTCAGAATCAATTTTAAGTGAAACCATATGTTTCTACACACCAATTTACATAAGAATCAGCATTAATCTTGATATGCAAGAAAATACACTAAATGCGCAATTTTCGGGCTTTCAGTACACTCATTTATATTGCTCAGAATCAATTTTAAATGAGACCGTATGATTCTACACATCAATTTACATAAGAATCAGCATTAATCTTGATATGCATGAAAATACACTAAATGCGCAATTTTCGCTTTCAGTACACTCATTTATATTGCTCAGAATCAATTTTAAATGAGACCGTATGATTCTACACATCAATTTACATAAGAATCAGTATTAATCTTGATATGCATGAAAATACACTAAATGCGCAGTGTTTGGTCTTTCAGTACACTCATTTATATTGCTCAGAATCAATTTTAAATGAGACCATATGATTCTACACATCAATTTACATAAGAATCAGCATTAATCTTGATATGCATGAAAATACACTAAATGCGCAATTTTCGGGTTTACAGTACACTCATTTATATTGATAAGAATCAATTTTAAATGAGACCATATGATTCTACACATCAATTTACATAAGAATCAGCATTAATCTTGATATGCATGAAAATACACTAAATGCGCAAGTTTCGGGCTTTCAGTACACTCATTTATATTGCTCAGAATCAATTTTAAATGAGACCGTATGATTCTACACATCAATTTACATAAGAAGCAGCATTAATCTTGATATGCATGAAAATACACTAAATGCGCAGTGTTTGGTCTTTCAGTACAGTCATTTATATAGGTCAGAATCAATTTTAAATGAAACCATGATTCTACACATCAATTTACATAAGAATCAGCATTAATCTTGATATGCATGAAAATACACTAAATGCGCAATTTCCGGCTGACAGTACATTCACTTATATTGCTCAGAATCAATTTTAAATGAGACCGTATGATTCTACACATCAATTTACATAAGAATCAGCATTAATCTTGATATGCATGAAAATACACTAAATGCGCAATTTTCCGGCTTACAGTACACTCATTTATATGGCTCAGAATCAATTTTAAATGAGACCATATGATTCTACACATCAATTTACATAAGAATCAGCATTAATCTTGATATGCATGAAAATACACTAAATGCGCAATATTCGGGCTTACAGTACACTAATTTATATTGATCAGATTCAATTTTAAATGAGACCATAGGATTCTACACATCAATTTACATAAGAATTAGCATTAATCTTGATATGCATGAAAATACACTAAATGCGCAATTTTCGGGCTTTCAGTACATTCATTTATATTGCTCAGGATGAATTTTAAATGAGACCGTATGATTCTACACATCAATTTACATAAGAATCAGCATTAATCTTGATATGCATGAAAATACACTAAATGCGCAATTTTCGGGCTTACAGTACACTCATTTATATTGATCAGAATCAATTTTAAATGAGACCGTATGATTCTACACATCAATTTACATAAGAATCAGTATTAATCTTGATATGCATGAAAATACATTAATGCGCAATTTTTGGGCTTTAAGTACACTCATTTATATTGCTCAGAATCAATTTTAAATGAAACCGTATGTTTCTACACATCAATTCACATAAGAATCAGCATTAATCTTGATATGCATGAAAATACACTAAATGCGCAGTTTTTGGTCTTTCAGAACACTCATTTATATTGATCAGAATCAATTTTAAACGATACCATATGATTCTACACATCAATTTACATAAGAATCAGCATTAATCTTGATATGCATGAAAATACACTAAATGCGCAATTTTCGGGTTTTCAGTACACTCATTTATATTGATCAGAATCAATTTTAAATGAGACCATATGATTCTACACATCAATTTACATAAGAATTTGCATTAATCTTGATATGCATGAAAATACACTAAATGCGCAATTTTCGGGCTTTCAGCACACTCATTTATATTACTCAGAATAAATTTTAAATGAGACCATATGATTCTACACATCAATTTACATAAGAATCAGCATTAATCTTGATATGCATGAAAATACACTAAATGCGCAATTTTCGGGCTTTCAGTACACTCATTTATATTGCTCAAAATCAATTTTAAATGAAACCATATGATTCTACACATCAATTTACATAAGAATCAGCATTAATCTTCATATGCATGAAAATACACTAAATGCGCAAATTTCGGGCTTTCAGTACACTCATTTATATTGCTCAGAATCAATTGAAAAGAAACCATATGATTCTACACATCAATTTACATAAGAATCAGCATTAATCTTGATATGCATGAAAATACACTAAATGCGCAATTTTCCGGCTTTCAGTACACTCATTTATATTGCTCAGAATCAATTTTAAATGAGACCATATGATTCTACATATCAATTTACATAAGAATCAGCATTAATCTTGATATGCATGAAAATACACTAAATTCGCAATTTTCGGGCTTCCAGTACACTCATTTATATAGCTCAGAATCAATTTTAAATGAGACCGTATGATTCTACACATCAATTTACATATGAATCAGCATTAATCTTGATATGCATGAAAATACACTAAATGCGCAGTTTTTGGCCTTTCAGTACACTCATTTATATTGCTCAGAATTAATTTTAATTGAAACCATATGATTCTACACATCAATTTACATAAGAATCAGCATTAATCTTGATATGCATGAAAATACACTAAATGCGCGATTTTCGGGCTTTCAGTACACTCATTTATATTGCTCGGAATCAATTTTAAATGAGACCATATGATTCTACACACCAATTTACATAAGAATCAGCATTAATCTTGATATGCATGAAAATACACTAAATGCCCAATTTTCGGGCTTTCAGTACACTCATTTATATTGCTCAGAATCAATTTTAACTGAGACCATATGATTCTACACATCAATTTACATAAGAATCAGCATTAATCTTGATATGCATGAAAATACACTAAATGCGCAATTTCGGGCTTTCTGTACACTCATTTATATTGCTCAGAAACTATTTTAAATGAGTACGTATGATTCTACACATCAATTTACATAAGAATCAGCATTAATCTTGATATGCATGAAAATACACTAAATGCGCAATTTTCGGGCTTTCAGTACACTCATTTATATTGATCAGAATCAATTTTAAATGAAACCATATGATTCTACACATCAATTTACATAAGAATCAGCATTAATCTTGATATGCATGAAAATACACTAAATGCGCAATATTCGGGCTTTCAGTACACTCATTTATATTGCTCAGAATGAATTTTAAATGAGACCATATGATTCTACACATCAATTTACATAAGAATCGGCATTAATCTTGATATGCATGAGAATACACTAAATGCGTAATTTTCGGCTTTCAGTACACTCATTTATATTGATCAGAATCAATTTTAAATGAAACCATATGATTCTACACATCAATTTACATAAGAATCAGCATTAATCTTGATATGCTTGAAAATACACTAAATGCGCAATTTTCGGGCATTCAGTACACGCATTTATATCACTCAGAATCAATTTTATATGAGGCCATAGGATTCTACACATCAATTTACATACGAATCAGCATTAATCTTGATATGCATGAAAATAAACTAAATGCGCAATTTTCGGGCTTTCAGTACACTCATTTATATTTCTCAGAATCAATTTAAATTGAGATTATATGATTCTACACATCAATTTACATAAGAATCAGCATTAATCTTGATATGCATGAAAATAAATTAATGCGCAATTTTTGGGCTTTAAGTACACTCATTTATATTGCTCAGAATCAATTTTAAATGAAACCGTATGTTTCTACACATCAATGCACATAAGAATCAGCATTAATCTTGATATGCATGAAAATACACTAAATGCGCAGTTTTTGGTCTTTCAGAACACTCATTTATATTGATCAGAATCAATTTTAAACGATACCATATGATTCTACACATCAATTTACATAAGAATCAGCATTAATCTTGATATGCATGAAAATACACTAAATGCGCAATTTTCGGGTTTTCAGTACACTCATTTATATTACTCAGAATAAATTTTAAATGAGACCATATGATTCTACACATCAATTTACATAAGAATTTGCATTAATCTTGATATGCATGAAAATACACTAAATGCGCAATTTTCGGGCTTTCAGCACACTCATTTATATTACTCAGAATAAATTTTAAATGAGACCATATGATTCTACACATCAATTTACATAAGAATCAGCATTAATCTTGATATGCAAGAAAATACACTAAATGCGCAATTTTCGGGCTTTTCAGTACACTCATTTATATTGCTCAAAATCAATTTTAAATGAAACCATATAATTCTACACATCAATTTACATAAGAATCAGCATTAATCTTCATATGCATGAAAATACACTAAATGCGCAAATTTCGGGCTTTCAGTACACTCATTTATATTGCTCAGAATCAATTGAAAAGAAACCATATGATTCTACACATCAATTTACATAAGAATCAGCATTAATCTTGATATGCATGAAAATACACTAAATGCGCAATTTTCCGGCTTTCAGTACACTCATTTATATTGCTCAGAATCAATTTTAAATGAGACCATATGATTCTACACATCAATTTACATAAGAATCAGCATTAATCTTGATATGCATGAAAATACACTAAATTCGCAATTTTCGGGCTTTCAGTACACTCATTTATATTGCTCAGTATCAATTTTAAATGAGTACGTATGATTCTACACATCAATTTACATAAGAATCAGCATTAATCTTGATATGCATGAAAATACACTAAATGCGCAATTTTCGGGCTTTCAGTACACTCATTTATATTGATCAGAATCAATTTTAAATGAAACCATATGATTCTACACATCAATTTACATAAGAATCAGCATTAATCTTGATATGCTTGAAAATACACTAAATGCGCAATTTTCGGGCTTTCAGTACACTCATATATATTGCTCAGAATCAATTTTGAATGAGACCATATGATTCTACACATCAATTTACATAAGAATCAGCATTAATCTTGATATGCATGAACATACACTAAATGCGCAATTTTCAGGCTTTCAGTACACTCATTTATATTGCTCAGAATCAATTTTAAATGAGACCATATGAATCTACACATCAATTTACATAAGAATCAGCATTAATCTTGATATGCATGAAAATACACTAAATGCTCAATTTTCGGGCATTCAGTACACTCATTTATATCACTCAGAATCAATTTTATATGAGGCCATATGATTCTACACATCAATTTACATACGAATCAGCATTAATCTTGATATGCATGAAAATAAACTAAATACGCAATTTTCGGGCTTTCAGTACATTCATTTATATTTCTCAGAATAAATTTAAATTGAGACTATATGATTCTACACATCAATTTACATAAGAATCAGCATTAATCTTGATATGCATGAAAATACACTAAATGCGCAATATTCGGGCTTTCAGTACACTCATTTATATTGCTCAGAATTAATTTTAAATGAGACCATATGATTCTACACATCAATTTACATAAGAATCAGCATTAATCTTGATATGCATGAAAATACACTAAATGCGCAATATTCCGGATTTCAGTACACTCATTTATATTGCTAAGAATGAATTTTAAATGACACCATATGGTTCTACACATCAATTTTCATAAGAATCAGCATTAATCTTGATATGCATGAAAATACACTAAATGCGCAATTTCCGGCTGACAGTACACTCACTTATATTGCTCAGAATCAATTTTAATTGAAACCATATGATTCTACACATCAATTTACATAAGAATCAGCATTAATCTTGATATGCATGAAAATACACTAAATGCGCAATTTTCGGGCTTTCAGTACACTCATTTATATTGCTCAGAATCAATTGTAAATGAGACCGTATGATTCTACACATCAATTTACATAAGAATTAACATTAATCTTGATATGCATGAAAATACAATAAATGCGCAATTTTCGGGCTTTCAGCACATTCATTTATATTACTCAGAATAAATTTTAAATGAGACCATATGATTCTACACATCAATTTACATAAGAATCAGCATTAATCTTGATATGCATGAAAATACACTAAATGCGCAATTTTCGGGCTTTCAGTACACTCATTTATATTGCTCAGAATCAATTTTAAATGAAACCATATGATTCTACACATCAATTTACATAAGAATCTGCATTAATCTTCATATGCATGAAAATACACTAAATGCGCAATTTTCGGGCTTTCAGTACACTCATTTATATTGCTCAGAATCAATTTAAAAGAAACCATATGATTCTACACATCAATTTACATAAGAATCAGCATTAATCTTGATATGCATGAAAATACACTAAATGCGCAATTTTCCGGCTTTCAGTACACTCATTTATATTGCTCATAATTAATTTTAATTGAAACCATATGATTCTACACATCAATTTACATAAGAATCAGCATTAATCTTGATATGCATGAAAATACACTAAATGCGCAATTTTCGGGCTTTCAGTACACTCATTTATATTGCTCGGAATCAATTTTAAATGAGACCATATGATTCTACACATCAATTTACATAAGAATCAGCATTAATCTTGATATGCATGAAAATACACTAAATGCGCAATATTCGGGCTTTTCAGTACACTCATTTATATTGCTCAGAATCAATTTTAAATGAGACCATATGATTCTACACATCAATTTACATAAGAATCAGCATTAATCTTGATATGCATGAAAATACACTAAATGCGCAATTTTCGGGCTTTCAGTATACTCATATATATTGCTCAGAATCAATTTAGAATGAGACCATATGATTCTACACATCAATTTTCATAAAAATCAGCATTAATCTTGATATGCATGAAAATACACTAAATGCGCAATTTTCGGGCTTTCAGTACACTCATTTATATTGCTCAGAATCAATTTTAAATGAGACCATATGATTCTACACATCAATTTACATAAGAATCAGCATTAATCTTGATATGCATGAAAATAAACTAAATACTCAATTTTCGGGCTTTCAGTACACTCATTTATATCGCTCAGAATCAATTTTAAATGAGATTATATGATTCTACACATCAATTTACATAAGAATCAGCATTAATCTTGATATGCATGAAAATACAATAAATGCGCAATTTTCAGGCATTCAGTACACTCATTTATATTGCTCAGAATCAATTTTAAATGAAACCATATGATTCTACACATCAATTTACATAAGAATCAGCATTCATCTTGATATGTATGAAAATACACTAAATGCGCAATATTTCGGCTTTCAGTACACTCATTTATATTGCTCAGAATCAATTTTAAATGAGACCATATGATTCTACACATCAATTTACATAAGAATCTGCATTAATCTTGATATGCATGAAAATACACTAAATGCGCAATTTTCGGGCTTTCAGTACACTCATTTATATTGCTCAGAATCAATTTTAATTGAAACCATATGATTCTACACATCAATTTACATAAGAATCAGCATTAATCTTGATATGCATGAAAATACACTAAATGCGCAATTTTCGGGCTTTCAGTACACTCATTTATATTGCTCAGAATCAATTTTAAATGAGACCCTATGATTCTACACATCAATTTACATAAGAATCAGCATTAATCTTGATATGCATGAAAATACAATAATGCGCAAATTTCGGGCGTTCAGTACAATCATTTATATTGCTCAGAATCAATGTTAAATGTAACCATATGATTCTACACATCAATTTACATAAGAATCAGCATTAATCTTGATATGCATGAAAGTACACTAAATGCGCAGTTTTTGGACTTTCAGTACACTCATTTATATTGATCAGAATCAATTTTAAATGAGACCATATGATTCTACACATCAATTTACATAAGAATCAGCATTAATCTTGATATGCATGAAAATACACTAAATGCGCAGTTATTTTGTCTTTCAGTAAACTTATTTATATTGATCCGAATCAATTTTAAATGAGACCATATGATTCTAGACATCAATTTACATAAGAATCAGCATTAATTTTGATATGCATGAAAATACACTAAATGCGCAATTTTCGGGCTTTCAGTACACTCATTTATATTGCTCAGAATCAATTTTAAATGAGACCATATGATTCTACACATCAATTTACATAAGAATCAGCATTAATCTTGATATGCATGAAAATACACTAAATGCGCAGTTTTGGACTTTCAGTACACTCATTTATATTGATCAGAATCAATTTTAAATGAGACCATATGATTCTACACATCAATTTACATAAGAATCTGCATTAATCTTGATATGCATGAAAATACACTAAATGCGCAGTTATTTTGTCTTTCAGTAAACTTATTTATATTGATCCGAATCAATTTTAAATGAGACCATATGATTCTACACATCAATTTACATAAGAATCAGCATTAATCTTGATATGCATGCAAATACACTAAATGCGCAATTTTCCGGCTTTCAGTAAACTCATTTATATTGCTCAGAATGAATTTTCCATGAGACCATATGAGTCTACACATCAATTTACAGAAGAATTAACATTAATCTTGATATGCATGAAAATACACTAAATGCGCAAATTTCGGGCTTTCAGTACACTCATTTATATTGCTCAGAATCAATTTTAAATGTAACCATATGATTCTACACATCAATTTACATAAGAATCAGCATTAATCTTGATATGCATGAAAATACACTAAATGCGCAGTTTTTGGACTTTCAGTACACTCATTTATATTGATCAGAATCAATTTCAAATTAGACCATATGATTCTACACATCAATTTACATAAGAATCAGCATTAATCTTGATATGCATGAAAATACACTAAATGCGCAATTTTCGGGCTTTCAGCACACTCATTTATATTGCTCAGAATCAATTTGAAATGAGACCATGTGATTCTACACATCAATTTACATGATAATCAGCATTATTCTTGATATGCATGAAAATACACTAAATGCGCAATTTTCGGGCTTTCAGTACACTCATTTATATTGCTCAGAATCAATTTTAAATGAGACCATATGATTCTACACATCAATTTACATAAGAATCAGCATTAATCTTGATATGCATGAAAATACACTAAATGCGCAATTTTCGGGCTTTCAGTACACTCATTTATATTGCTCAGAATCAATTTTAAATGAAATCATATGATTCTACACATCAATTTACATAAGAAGCCGCATTAATCTTGATATGCATGAAAATACACTAAATGCGCAATTTTCGGGCTTTCACTACTCTCATTTATATTGCTCAGAATCAATTTTAAATGTAACCATATGATTCTACACATCAATTTACATAAGAATCAGCATTAATCTTGATATGCATGAAAATACACTAAATGCGCAGTTTTTTTCGACTTTCAGTACACTCATTTCTATTGATCAGAATCAATTTTAAATTGAACCATATGATTCTACACATCAATTTACATAAGAGTCAGCATTAATCTTGATATGCATGAAAATACACTAAATGCTCAATTTTCGGGCTTTCAGCACACTCATTTATATTGCTCAGAATCAATTTGAAATGAGACCATGTGATTCTACACATCAATTTACATAATAATCAGCATCATTCTTGATATGCATGAAAATACACTAAATGCGCAATTTTCCGGCTTTCAGTACACTCATTTATATTGCTCAGAATGAATTTTCAATGAGACCATATTATTCTACACATCAATTTTCATAAGAATCAGCATTAATCTTGATATGCATGAAAATACACTAAATGCGCAATTTTCGGGCTTTCAGTACACTTATTTATATTGCTCAGAATCAATTTTAATTGAAACCATATGATTCTACATATCAATTTACATAAGAATCAGCATTAATCTTGATATGCATGAAAATACACTAAATGCGCAATTTTCGGGCTTTCAGCACACTCATTTATATTGCTCAGAATCAATTTGAAATGAGACCATGTGATTCTACACATCAATTTACATAATAAAAAGCATTATTCTTGATATGCATGAAAATACACTAAATGCGCAATTTTCGGGCTTTCAGTACACTCATTTATATTGCTCAGAATCAATTTTAAATGAGACCATATGATTCTACACATCAATTTACATAAGAATCAGCATTAATTTTGATATGCATGAAAATACACGAAATGCGCAGTTTTGGTCTTTCAGTACACTCATTTATATTGATCAGAATCAATTTTAAATGAGACCATATGATTCTACACATCAATTTACATAAGAATCAGCATTAATATTGATATGCATGAAAATACACTAAATGCGTAATTTTCTGACTTTCAGTACACTCATTTATGATTGATTCTGAGCTATATGAATGAGTGTACTGAAAGCCCGAAAATTGCGCATTAATGTATTTTCATGCAAATCAAGAATAATGCTGATTATTATGTAAATTGATGTGTAGAATCACATGGTCTCATTTCAAATTGATTCTGAGCAATATAAATGAGTGTGCTGAAAGCCCGAAAATTGCGCATTTAGTGTATTTTCATGGATATCAAGATTAATGCTGATTCTTATGTTAATTGATGTGTAGAATCATATGGTCTAATTTAAAATTGATTCTGATCAATATAAATGAGTGTACTGAAAGTCAAAAACTGCGCATTTAGTGTATTTTCATGCATATCAAGATTAATGCTGATTCTTATGTAAATTGATGTGTAGAATCATATGGTTACATTTAAAATTGATTCTGAGCAATATAAATGAGTGTACTGAAAGCCCGAAATTTGCGCATTTAGTGTATTTTCATGCATATCAAGATCAATGTTAATTCTTATGTAAATTGATGTGTAGAATCATACGGTCTCATTTAAAATTGATTCTGAGCAATATGAGTGTACTGAAAGCCCGAAAATTGCGCATTTAGTGTATTTTCATGCATATCAAGATTAATGCTGATTCTTATGTAAATTGATGTGTAGAATCATATGGTTTCAATTAAAATTGATTCTGAGCAATATAAATAAGTGTACTGAAAACCCGAAAATTGCGCATTTAGTGTATTTTCATGCATATCAAGATTAATGCTGATTCTTATGAAAATTGATGTGTAGAATCATATGGTCTCATTTAAAATTCATTCTGAGCAATATAAATGAGTGTACTGAAAGCCGGAAAATTGCGCATTTAGTGTATTTTCATGCATATCCAGATTAATGATGATTCATATGTAAATTGATGTGTAGAATCATATGGTCTCATTTAAAATTGATTCTGAGCAATATAAATGAGTGTACTGAAACCCCGAAAATTACGCATTTAGTGTATTTTCATGCATATCAAGATTAATGCTGATTCTTATGTAAATTGATATGTAGAATCATATGGTTTCATTTAAAATTGATTCTGAGCAATATAAATGAGTGTACTGAAAGCCCGAAAATTGCGCATTTAGTGTATTTTCATGCATATCAAGATTAATGCTGCTTCTCATGTAAATTGATGTGTAGAATCATATGGTCTCATTTAAAATTGATTCTGAGCAATATAAATGAGTGTACTGAAAGCCCGAAAATTGCGCATTTAGTGTATTTTCATGCATATCAAGATTAATGCTGATTCTCATGTAAATTGATGTGTAGAATCATATGGTTTCATTTAAAATTGATTCTGAGCAATATAAATGAGTGTACTGAAAGCCCGAAAATTGCGCATTTAGTGTATTTTCATGCATATCAAGATTAATGCTGACTCTTATGTAAATTGATATGTAGAATCATATGGTTTCATTTAAAATTGATTCTGAGCAATATAAATGAGTGTACTGAAAGCCCGAAAATTGCGCATTTAGTGTATTTTCATGCATATCAAGATTAATGCTGATTCTTATGTAAATTGATGTGTAGAATCATATGGTCTCATTTAAATATGATTCTGAGCAATATAAATGAGTGAACTGAAAGCCGAAAAATTGCGCATTTAGTGTATTATCATGCATATCAAGATTAATGCAGATTCTTATGTAAATTGATGTGTAGAATCATATGGTCTCATATTGTTTCATTTAAAATTAATTCTGAGCAATATAAATGAGTGTATTCTAAGCCCGAAAATTGCGCATTTAGTGTATTTTCATGCATATCAAGATTAATGCTGATTCTTATGTAAATTGATGTGTAGAATCATATGGTCTCATGTAAAATTGATTCTGAGTAATATAAATGAATGCACTGAAAGCCCGAAAATTGCGCATTTAGTGTATTTTCATGCATATCAAGATTAATGCTGATTCTTATGTAAATTGATGTGTAGAATCATATGGTCTCATTTAAATTATTTCCGAGCAATATAAATGAGTGTACTGAAAGCCCGAAAATTGCGCATTTAGTGTATTTTCATGCATATCAAGATTAATGCTGATTCTTATGTAAATTGATATGTAGAATCATATGGTTTCAATTAAAATTGATTCTGAGCAATATAAATGAGTGTACTGAAAGCCCCAAAATTGCGCATTTAGTGTATTTTCATGCATATCAAGATTAATGCTGATTCTTATGTAAATTGATATGTAGAATCATACGGTCTCATTTAAAATTGATTCTGAGCAATATAAATGAGTGTACTGAAAGCCCGAAAATTGCGCATTTAGTGAATTTTCATGCATATCAAGATTAATGCTGATTCTTATGTAAATTGATATGTAGAATCATATGGTTTCAATTAAAATTGATTCTGAGCAATATAAATGAGTGTACTGAAAGCCCCAAAATTGCGTATTTAGTGTATTTTCATGCATATCAAGATTAATGCTGATTCTTATGTAAATTGATGTGTAGAATCATATGGTCTCATGTAAAATTGATTCTGAGTAATATAAATGAATGCACTGAAAGCCCGAAAATTGCGCATTTAGTGTATTTTCATGCATATCAAGATTAATGCTGATTCTTATGTAAATTGATGTGTAGAATCATATGGTCTCATTTAAAATTGATTCTGAGCAATATAAATGACTGTACTGAAAGACCAAACACTGCGCATTTAGTGTATTTTCATGCATATCCAGATTAATGCTGATTCATATGTAAATTGATGTGTAGAATCATACGGTCTCATTTAAAATTGATTCTGAGCAATATAAATGAGTGAACTGAAAAGCCCGAAAATTGCGCATTTAGTGTATTTTCATGCATATCAAGATTAATGCTGATTCTTATGTAAATTGATATGTAGAATCATATGGTCTCATTTAAAATTGATTCTGAGCAATATAAATGAGTGTACTGAAAAGCCCGAAAATTGCGCATTTAGTGAATTTTCATGCATATCAAGATTAATGCTGATTCTTATGTAAATTGATGTTTAGAATCATATGGTCTCATTTAAAATTGATTCTGAGCAATATAAATGAGTGTACTGAAATATCAAAAACTGCGTATTTAGTGTATTTTCATGCATATCAAGATTAATGCTGATTCTTATGTAAATTGATGTGTAGAATCATATGGTTTCAATTAAAATTGATTCTGAGCAATATAAATGACTGCACTGAAAGACCAACACTGCGCATTTAGTGTATTTTCGTGCATATCAAGATTAATGCTGATTCTTATGTAAATTGATGTGTAGAATCATATGGTTTCAATTAAAATTGATTCTGAGCAATATAAATGAGTGTACTGAAAGCCCGAAAATTGCGCATTTAGTGTATTTTCATGCATATCAAGATTAATGCTGATTCTTATGTAAATTGATGTGTAGAATCATATGGTTACATTTAAAATTGATTCTGAGCAATATAAATTAGTGTACTGAAAGCCCGAAAGTTGCGCATTTAGTGTATTTTCATGCATATCAAGATTAATGCTGCTTCTTATGTAAATTGATATGTAGAATCATATGGTTTCATTTAAAATTGATTCTGAGCAATATAAATGAGTGTACTGAAAAGCCCGAAAATTGCACATTTAGTGTATTTTCATGCATATCAAGATTAATGCTGATTATTATGTAAATTGATGTGTAGAATCATATGGTTTCATTTAAAATTGATTCTGAGCAATATAAATGAGTGTACTGAAAGCCCGAAAATTGCGCATTTAGTGTATTTTCATGCATATCAAGATTAATGCTGATTCTTATGTAAATTGATGTGTGGAATCAGATGGTCTCATTTAAAATTGATTCTGAGCAATATAAAGGAGTGTGCTGGAAGCCGGAAAAATGCGCAGTTAGTGTATTTTCATGCATATCAAGATTAATGCTAATTCTTATGTAAATTGATGTGTAGAATCATACGGTCTCATTTAAATTTGATTCTGAGCAATATAAATGAGTGTACTGAAATCCCGAAAATTGCGCATTTAGTGTATTTTCATGCATATCAAGATTAAAGCTGATTCTTATGTAAATTGATGTGTAGAATCATATGGTTTCAATTAAATTTGATTCTGAGCAATATAAATAAGTGTACTGAAAGCCCGAAAATTGCGCATTAATGTATTTTCATGCATATCAAGATTAATGCTGATTCTTATGTAAATTGATGTGTAGAATCATATGGTCCCATTTAAAATTGATTCTGAGCAATATAAATGAGTGTACTGAAAGCCCGAAATTTGCGCATTTAGTGTATTTTCATGCATATCAAGATTAATGCTGACTCTTATGTAAATTGATGTGTAGAATCATATGGTCTTATTTAAAATTGATTCTGAGCAATATAATTGAGTGGACTGAAACCCGAAAATTGCGCATTTAGTGTATTTTCATGCATATCAAGATTAATGCTGATTCTTATGTAAATTGATGTGTAGAATCATATGGTCTCATTTCACATTGATTTTGAGCGATATAAATGAGTGTACTTGAAAGCCCGAAAGTTGCGCATTTAGTGTATTTTCATGCATATCAAGTTTAATGCTGATTCTTATGTAAATTGATGTGTAGAATCATATGGTCTCATTTAAAATTGATTCTGAACAATATAAATGATTGTAATGAAAGCCCGAAAATTGCGCATTTAGTGTATTTTCAGGCATATCAAGATTAATGCTGATTCTTATGTAAATTGATGTGTAGAATCATATGGTCTCATTTAAAATTGATTCTGATCAATATAAATGAGTGTACTGAAAGACCAAAAAACTGCGCATTTAGTGTATTTTCATGCATATCAAGATTAATGCTGATTCTTATGTAAATTGATGTGTAGAATCATATGGTCTCATTTAAAATTGATTCTGATCAATATAAATGAGTGTACTGAAAGCCGGAAAATTGCGCATTTAGTGTATTTTCATGCATATCAAGATTAATGCTGATTCTTATGTAAATTGATGTGTAGAATCATACGGTCTCATTTAAAATTGATTCTGAGCAATATAAATGAGTGTACTGAAAAGCCCGAATATTGCGCATTTAGTGTATTTTCATGCATATCAAGATTAATGCTGATTCTTATGTAAATTGATGTGTAGAATCATATGGTCTCATTTACAATTGATTCTGAGCAATATAAATGAGTGTACTGAAAGCCCGAAAATTGCGCATTTAGTGTATTTTCATGCATATCAAGATTAATGCTGATTCTTATGTAAATTGTTGTGTAGAATCATATGGTCCCATTTAAAATTGATTCTGATCAATATAAATGAGTGTACTGAATGATCAAAACTGCGCATTTAGTGTATTTTCATGCATATCAAGATTAATGCAGATTCTTATGTAAATTGATTTGTAGAATCATATGGTCTCATTTAAAATTGATTCTGAGCAATATAATTGAATGTGCTGAAAGCCCGAAAATTGCGCATTTAGTGTATTTTCATGCATATCAAGATTAATGCTGATTCTTATATAAATTGATGTGTACAATCATATGGTTACATATAAAATTGATTCTCAGCAATATAAATGAGTGTACTGTAAGCCCGAAAATTGCGCATTTAGTGTATTTTCATGCATATCAAGATTAATGCTGATTCTTATGTAAATTGATGTGTAGAATCATATAATTTCAATTTACATAAGAATCAGCATTAATCTTGATATGCATGAAAATACACTAAATGGCAATATTCCAGTTTTCAGTACACTCATTTATATTGCTCAGTATCAATTTTAAATGAGACCGTATGTTTCTACACATCAATTTACATAAGAATAAGCATTAATCTTGATATGCATGAAAATACACTAAATGCGCAGTTTTTGGACTATCAGTACACTCATTTATATTGATCAGAATCAATTTTAAATGAGACCGTATGATTCTACACATCAATTTTCATAAGTATCAGCATTAATCTTGATATGCATGAAAATACATTAATGAGCAGTTTTTGGTCATTTAGTACACTCATTTATATTGATCAGAATCAATTTTAAATGAAACCATATGATTCTACACATCAATTTACATAAGAATCCGCATTAATCTTGATATGCATGAAAATACACTAAATGCGCAATTTTCGGGCTTTTCAGTACACTCATTTATATTGCTCAGAATCAATTTTAAATGAGACCATATGATTCTACACATCAATTTACATAAGAATCAGCATTAATCTTGATATGCATGAAAATGCACTAAATGCGCAATTTTCGGGCTTTAAGTACACTCATTTATATTGCTCAGAATCAATTTTAAATGAGACCGTATGTTTCTACACATTAATTTACATAATAATCAGCATTAATCTTGATATGCATGAAAATACACTAAACGCGCAGTTTTTGCTCTTTCAGTACACTCATTTATATTGATCAGAATCAAATTTAAATGAGACCATATGATTCTACACATCAATTTACATAAGAATCATCATTAATCTTGATATGCATGAAAATACACTAAATGCGCAATTTTCGGGCTTTCAGTACACTCATTTATATTGCTCAGAATCAATTTTAAATGAAACCATATGATTCTACATACCAATTTACATAAGAATCATCATTAATCTTGATATGCATGAAAATACACTTAATGCGCAATTTTCAGGCTTTCAGTACACTCATTTATATTGCTCAGAATCAATTTTAAATGAGACCGTATGATTCTACACGTCAATTTACATAAGAATCAGCATTAATCTTGATATGCATGAAAATACACTAAATGCTCAATTTTCGGGCTTACAGTACACTCATTTATATTGATCAGAATCAATTTCAAATGAGATCATATGATTCTCCACATCAATTTACATAAGAATCAGCATTAATCTTGATATGCATGAAAATACACTTAATGCGCAATATTCCAGCTTTCAGTACACTCATTTATATTGCTCAGAATCAATTTTAAATGAGACCGTATGATTCTACACATCAATTTACATAAGAATCAGCATCAATCTTGATATGCATGAAAATACACTAAATGCGCAATTTTCGGGCTTTAAGTACACTCATTTATATTGCTCAGTATCAATTTTAAATGAGACCGTATGTTTCTTCACATCAATTTACATAAGAATCAGCATTAATCTTGATATGCATGAAAATACACTACATGCGCAGTTTTTGGACTTTCAGTACACTCATTTATATTGATCAGAATCAATTTTAAATGATACCATATGATTCTACACATCAATTTACATAAGAATCAGCATTAATCTTGATATGCATGAAAATACACTAAATGCGCAATTTTCAGTCATTCAGTACAGTCATTTCTATTGCTCAGAATCAATTTTAAATGAGACCATATGATTCTACACCTCAATTTACATAAGAATCAGCATTAATCTTGATATGCATGAAAATACACTAAATGCGCAATTTTCGGGCTTTCAGTACACTCATTTATATTGCTCAGAATCAATTTCAATTGAAACCATAAGATTGTATTCATCAATTTACATAAGAATCAGCATTAATCTTGATATGCATGAAAATACACTAAATGCGCAATATTCGGGCTTTTCAGTACACTCATTTATATTGCTCAGAATCAATTTTAAATGAGACCGTATGATTCTACACATCAATTTACATAAGAAGCAGCATTAATCTTGATATGCATGAAAATACACTAAATGCGCAGTGTTTGGTCTTTCAGTACAGTAATATATATTGCTCAGAATCAATTTAAAATGAAACCATGATTCTACACATCAATTTACATAAGAATCAGCATTAATCTTGATATGCATGAAAGTACACTAAATGCGCAATTTTCAGGCTTACAGTACACTCATTTATATTGATCAGATTCAATTTTAAATGAGACCATATGATTCTACACATCAATTTACATAAGAATCAGCATTAATCTTGATATGCATGAAAATACATTAAATGCGCAATTTTCGGGCTTTCAGTACACTCATTTATATTGCTCAGAATGAATTTTAAATGAGACCGTATGATTCTACACATCAATTTACCTAAGAATCAGCATTAATCTTGATATGCATGAAAATACACTAAATGCTCAATTTTCGGGCTTACAGTACACTCATTTATATTGCTCGGAATCAATTTTAAATGAGACCATATGATTCTACACAACAATTTACATAAGAATCAGCATTAATCTTGATATGCATGAAAATACACTTAATGCACAACATCCCAGCTTTCAGTACACTCATTGATATTGCTCAGAATAAATTTTAAATGAGACCGTATGATTCTACACATCAATTTACATAAGAATCAGTATTAATCTTGATATGCATGAAAATACATTAATGCGCAATTTTTGGGCTTTAAGTACCCTCATTTATATAGCTCAGAATCAATTTTAAATGAGACCGTATGTTTCTACACATCAATTTACATAAGAATCAGCATTAATCTTGATATGCATGAAAATACACTAAATGCGCAATTTTCGGGCTTTCAGTACACTCATTTATATTGATCAGAATCAATTTTAAAGGAAACCATATTATTCTACACATCAATTTACATAAGAATCAGCATTAATCTTGATATGCATGAAAATGCACTAAATGCGCAATTTTCGGGCTTTCAGTACACTCATTTATATTGCTCAGAATCAATTTTAAATGAGACCGTATGATTCGACACATCAATTTACATAAGAATCAGCATTAATCTTGATATGCATGAAAACACACTACATGCACAGTTTTTTGTCTTTCAATACAGTCATTTATATTGATCAGAATCAATTTTAATTGAGACCATATGATTCTACACATCAATTTACAAAAGAATCAGCATTAATCTTGATATGCATGAAAATATACTAAATGCGCAATTTTCGGGCTTTCAGCACACTCATTTATATTGCTCAGAATCAATTTGAAATGAGACCATATGATTCTACACATCAATTTACATAAGAATCAGCATTAATCTTGATATGCATGAAAATACACTAAATGCGCAATATTCGGGTTTTCAGCACACTCATTTATATTGCTCAGAATCAATTTTAAATGAGACCGTATGATTCTACACATCAATTTACATAAGAATCAGCATTAATCTTGATATGCATGAAAATACACTAAATGCGCAATTTTCGGGCTTTCAGCACACTCAATTATATTGCTCAGAATTAATTTTAAATGAGACCATATGATTCTAAATATCAATTTACATAAGAATCAGCATTAATCTTGATATGCATGAAAATACACTAAATGCGCAATTTTCGGGCTTTCAGTACACTCATTTATATTGCTCAGAACCAATTTTAAATGAGAACATAAAATCATACGGTCTCATTTAATATTGATTCTGAGCAATATAAATGAGTGTACTGAACGCCCGAAAATTGCGCATTTTGTGTATTTTCATGCATATCAAGATTAATGCTGATTCTTATGTAAATTGATGCGTAGAATCATATGGTCTCATTTTCTGGCTATCAGTACACTCATTAATATTGCTCAGAATAAATTTTAAATGATACCGTATGATTCTACACATCAATTTACATAAGAATCAGCATTAATATTGATATGCATTAAAATACATTAAATGCGCAGTTTTTGATCATTCAGTACACTCATTTATATTGATCAGTATCAATTTTAAATGAGACCATATTATTCTACACATCAATTTACATAAGAATCATCATTAATCTTGATATGCATGAAAATACACTAAATGCGCAATTTTCGGGCTTTTCAGTACACTCATTTATATTGCTCAGAATCAATTTTAAATGAGACCGTATGATTCTACACATCAATTTACATAAGAATCAGCATTAATCTTGATATGCATGAAAATACACTAAATGCGCAGTTTTTGGGCTTTCAGTATACTCATTTATATTGATCAGAATCAATTTTAAATGCGACCATATTATTCTACACATGAATTTACATAAGAATCAGCATTAAACTTGATATGCATGAAAATACACTAAATGCGCAATTTTGGGGCTTTCAGTACACTCATTTATATTGCTCAGAATCAATTTTAAATGAAACCATATGATTCTACTCATCAATTTACAAAAGAATCAGCATTAATCTTGATATGCATGAAAATACACTAAATGCGCAATTTTCGCGCTTTCAAGTACACTCATTTATATCGCTCAAAACCAATGTGAAATGAGACCATATGATTCTACACATCAATTTACATAAGAATCAGCATTAATCTTGATATGCACGAAAATACACTAAATGCGCAATTTTCGGGCTTTCAGTACACTAATTTATAATGCTCAGAATCAATTTAAAATGAGACCGTATGATTCTACACATCAATTTACATAAGAATCAGCATTAATCTTGATGTGCATGAAAATACACTAAATGCGCAATATTCGGGCTTTCAGCACACTCATTTATATTGCCCAAAATCAATTTTAAATGAGACCATATGATTCTACTTATCGATTTACATAAGAATCAGCATTAAACTTGATATGCATGAAAATACACTAAATGCGCAATTTTCAGGCTTTCAGTACACTCATTTATATTGATCAGAATCAATTTTAAATGAGACCATATGATTCTACACATCAATTTACATAAAAATCAACATTAATCTAGATATGCATGAAAATACACTAAATGCGCAGTTTTTGGTCTTTCAGTACAGTCATTTATATTGATCAGATTCAGTTTTAAATGAGACCATATGATTCTACACATCAATTTACATAAGAATCAGCATTAATCTTGATATGCATGAAAATACACTAAATGCGCAAATTTCGGGCTTTCAGTAGACTCATTTATATTGCTCAGAATCAATTTTAAATGAGACCGTATGATTCTACACATCAATTTACATAAGAATCAGCATTAATCTTGATATGCATGAAAATACACTAAATGCGCAATTTTCGGGCTTTCAGTACACTCATTTATATTGCACAGAAATTAATTTGAAATGAGAACATATGATTCTCACATCAATTTACATAAGAATCAGTATTAATCTTGATATGCATGAAAATACACTAAATGCGCAATTTTCGGGCTTTCAGTACAGTCATTTATATTGTTCAGAATCAATTTTAAATGAGACCATATGATTCTACACATCAATTTACATAAGAATCAGCATTAAAATTGATATGCATGAAAATACATTAATGCGAAATTTTTCGGGCTTTCAAGTACACTCATTTATATCGCTCAAAACCAATGTGAAATGAGACCATATGATTCTACACATCAATTTACATAAGAATCAGCATTAATCTTGATATGCATGAAAATACACTAAATGCGCAATTTTCGGGCTATCAGTACACTCATTTATATTGCTCAGAATCAATTTTAAATGAGACCGTATGAATCTACACAACAATTTACATAAGAATCAGCATTAATCTTGATATGCATAAAAATACACTATATGCGCTGTTTTTGGTCTTGCAGTACAGTCATTTATATTGATCAGAATCAATTTTAAATGAGACCATATGATTCTACACATCAATTTACATAAGAATCAGCATTAATCTTGATATGCATGAAAATACACTAAATGCGCAATTTTCGGGCTTTCAGTACACTCATTTATATTGCTCAGAATCAATTTTAAATGAGACCATATGATTCTACACATCAATTTACATAAGAATCAGCATTAATCTAGATATGCATGAAAATAAACTAAATGCGCAGTTTTTAGCCTTTCAGTACACTCATTTATATTGATCAGAAACAATTTCAAATCAAACCATGTGATCCTACACATCAATTTACAAGAATCAGCATTAATCTTGATATGCATGAAAATACACTAAATGCGCAGTTTCTGATCATTCAGTACACTCATTTATATTGATCAGAATCAATTTTAAATGAGACCATATGATTCTACACATCAATTTACATAAGAATCAGCATTAATCTTGATATGCATGAAAATACACTAAATCCGCAATTTTCGGGCTTTCAGTACACTCATTTATATTGCTCAGAATCAATTTTAAATGAGACCGTATGATTCTACACATCATTTTACATAAGAATCAGCATTAATCTTGATATGCATGAAAATACACTAAATGCGCAGTTTTTGGTCTTGCAGTGCAGTCATTTATATTGATCAGAATCAATTTTAAATGAGACCATACGATTCTACACATCAATTTACATAAGAATCAGCATTAATCTTGATATGCATGAAAATACATTAATGCGCAATTTTCGGGCTTTCAGTACACTCATTTATATTGCTCAGAATCAATTTTAAATGAGACCATATGATTCTACACATCAATTTACATAAGAATCAGCATTAATCTTGATATGCATGAAAATACACTAAATGCTCAATTTTCGGGCCTTCAGTACACTCATTTATATTGCTCAGAATCAATTTTAAATGAGACCGTATGATTCTACATATCAATTTACATAAGAATCAGCATTAATCTTGATATGCATGAAAATACACAAAATGCGCAGTTTTTGATCTTTCAGTACACTCATTTATATTGATCAGAAACAATTTCAAATCAAACCATATGATTCTACACATCAATAGACATAAGAATCAGCATTAATCTTGATATGCATGAAAATACAATAAATGCGCAATTTTCGGGCTTTCAGTACACTTATTTATATTGCTCAGAATCAATTTTAAATGAGACCATATGATTCTACACATCAATTTACATAAGAATCAGCATTAAAATTGATATGCATGAAAATACACTAAATGTGCAGTTTTTGATCTTTCCGTACTCTCATTTATATTGATCAGAATCAATTTTGAATGAGACCATATGATTCTACACATCAATTTACATAAAAATCAACATTAATCTAGATATGCACGAAAATACACAAAATACGCAGTTTTTGGCCTTTCAGTACACTCATTTATATTGATCAGAAACAATTTTAAATGAGACCATATGATTCTACACATCAATTTCCATAGGAATCTGCATTGAACTTGATATGCACGAAAATACACTAAATGCGCAATTATCGGGCTTTCAAGTACACTCATTTATATTGCACAGGAATTAATTTTAAATGAGTACGTATGTTTCTACACATCAATATACATAAGAATCTGCATTAATCTTGATGTGCATGAAAATACACTAAATTCGCAGTTTTTGGTCTTTCAGTACACTCATTTATGTCGCTCAAAATCAATGTGAAATGAGACCATATGATTCTACACATCAATTTACAAAAGAATCAGCTTTAATCTTGATATGCATGAAAATACACTAAATGCGCAGTTTTTGATCTTTCAGTACACTCATTTATATTGATCAGAATCAATTTTAAATGAGACCATATGATTCTACACATCAATTTACATAAGAATCAGCATTAATCTTGATGTGCATGAAAATACACTAAATGCGCAATTTTCGGGCTTTCAATACACTCATTTATATTGCACAGAAATTAATTTTAAATGAGAACGTATGATTCTACACATCAATATACATAAGAATCTGCATTAATCTTGATATGCATGAAAATACACTAAATGCGCAGTTTTTGGTTTTTCAGTACACTCATTTATATTGATCAGAATCAATTTTAAATGAGACCATATGATTCTACACATCAATTTACATAAGAATCAGCATTAAACTTGATATGCATGAAAATACACTAAATGCGCAATTTTCGGGTTTTCAAGTACACTCATTTATATCGCTCAAAATCAATGTGAAATGAGACCTTATGATTCTACACATCAGTTTACATAAGAATCAGCATTAATCTTGACATGCATGAAAATACACTAAATGCGCAGTTTTTGATCATTCAGTACACTCATTTATATTGATCAGAATCAATTTTAAATGAGACCATATGATTGTACACATCAATTTACATAAGAATCAGCATTAATCTTGATATGCATGAAAATACACTAAATGCGCAATATCCGGGCTTTCAGTACACTCATTTATATTGATCAGAATCAATTTTAAATGAGACCATATGATTCTACACGTCAATTTACATAAGAATCAGCATTAATCTTGACATGCATGAAAATACACAAAATGCGCAGTTTTTGTTCTTTCAGTACAGTCATTTATATTGATCAGAATAAATTTTAAATGAGACCATATGATTGTACACATCAATTTACATAAGAATCAGCATTAATCTTGATGTGCATGAAAATACACTAAATGCGCAATTTTCGGGCTTTCAGTACACTCATTTATATTGTTCAGAATCAATTTTAAATGAGACCATATGATTCTACACATCAATTTCCATAGGAATCTGCATTGAACTTGATATGCACGAAAATACACTAAATGCGCAATTATCGGGCTTTCAAGTACACTCATTTATATTGCTCAAAATCAATGTGAAATGAGACCATATGATTGTACACATCAATTTACATAAGAATCAGCATTAATCTTGATATGCATGAAAATACACTAAATGCGCAATTTTCGGGTTTCAGTACACTCATTTATATTGATCAGAATCAATTTTAAATCAGACCATATGATTCTACACATCAATTTACATAAGAATCAGCATTAATATTGATATGCATGAAAATACACTAAATGCGCAGTTTTTGTCTTTCAGTACAGTCATTTATATTGCTCAGAATCAATTTTAAATGAGACCATATGATTCTACACAACAATTTACATAAGAATCAGCATTAATCTTGATATGCATGAAAATATAAATGTGTGTACTGAAAGACCAAAAACTGCGCATTTAGTGTATTTTCATGCATATCAAGATTAATGCTGATTCTTATGTAAATTGATGTGTAGAATAATATGGTCTCATTTAAAATTTATTCTGATCAATATAAATGACTGTACTGAAAGACCAAAAACTGCGCATTTAGTGTATTTTCATGCATATCAAGATTAATGCTGATTCTTATGTAAATTGATGTATAGGATCATACGGTCTCATTTAAAATTGATTCTGAGCAATAAAATGAGTGTACTGAAAGCCCGAATATTGCGCATTTAGTGTATTTTCATGCATATCAAGATTAATGCTGATTCTTTTGTAAATTGATATGTAGAATCATATGGTCTCATTTAAAATTGATTCTGATCAATATAAATGACTGTACTGAAAGACCAAAAATTGCGCATTTAGTGTATTTTCATGCATATCAAGATTAATGCTGTTTCTTATGTAAATTGATGTGTAGAATCATATGGTCTCATTTAAAATTGATTCTGAGCAATATAAATGAGTGTACTGAATGATCAAAAACTGCGCATTTACTGTATTTTCATGCATATCAAGATTAATGCTGATTCTTATGTAAATTGATGTGTAGAATCATACGGTCTCATTTAAAATTGATTCTCAGCAATATAAATGAGTGTACTGAAAGCCCGAAAATTGCGCATTTAGTGTATTTTCATGCATATCAAGATTAATGCTGATTCTTATGCAAATTGATGTGTAGAATCATATGGTTTCATTTAAAATTGATTCTGAGCAATATAAATGAATGTACTGAAAGCCCGAAAATTGCGCATTTATTGTATTTTCATGCATATCAAGATTAATGCTGATTCTTATGTAAATTGATGTGTAGAATCATATGGTCACATTTCACATGGATTTTGAGCGAAATAAATGAGTGTACTGAAAGCCCGAAAATTGCGCATTTAGTCTATTTTCATGTATATCAAGATTAATGCTGATTCTTATGTAAATTTATCTGTAGAATCATATGGTCTCAATTAAAATTGATTCTGATCAATATAAATGACTGTATTGAAAGACCAAATACTGCGCATTTAGTGTATTTTCATGCATATCAAGATTAATGCTGATTCTTATGTAAATTGATGTGTAGAATCATACGGTCTCATTTAAAATTTATTCTGAGCAATATAAATGAGTGTACTGATAGCCCGAAAATTGCGCATTTAGTGTATTTTCATGCATATCAAAATTAATGCTCATTCTTATGTAAATTGATGTGTAGAATCATATGGATTCATTTAAAATTGATTCTGAGCAATATAAACGAGTGTACTGAAAGCCCGAATATTGCGCATTTAGTGTATTTTCATGCATATCAAGATTAATGCTGATTCTTATGTAAATTGATGTGTAGAATCATATGGTCTCATTTAAAATTGATTCTGAGCAATATAAATGAGTGTACTGAAAGCCCGAAAATTGCGCATTTAGTGTATTTTCATGCATATCAAGATTAATTCTGATTCTTATGTAAATTGATGTGTAGAATCATATGGTCTCATTTCACATTGATTTTGAGCGATATAAATGAGTGTACTGAAAGCCCGAAAATTGCGCATTTAGTGTATTTTCATGCATATCAAGATTAATGCTGATTCTTATGTAAATTGATGTGTAGATTCATATGGTCTCATTTGAAATTGATTCTGAGCAATATAAATGATTGTACTGAAAGTCCGAAAATTGCGCATTTAGTGTATTTTCATGCATATCAAGATTAATGCTGATTCTACACATCAATTTACATAAGAATCAGCATTAATCTTGATATGCATGAAAGTACACTAAATGCGCAATATTCGGGCTTTCAGTACACTCATTTATATTGCTCAGAATCAATTTGAAATAAGACCTTATGATTCTGCACATCAATTTACAGAAGAATCAGCATTAATGTTGATATGCATGAAAATACACTAAATGCGCAATATTCGGGCTTTTCAGTACACTCATTTATATCGCTCGGAGAGAATTGAAATGAGACCATATGATTCTACACATCAATTTACATAAGAATCTGCATTAATCTTGATATGCATGAAAATACTCTAAATGCGCAGTTTTCGGTCTTACAGTACAGTCATTTGTATTGATCAGAATCACTTTTAAATGAGACTATATGATTCTACACATCAATTTACATAAGAATCAACATTAATCTTGATATGCATGAAAATACACTAAATGCGCAATATTCGGACTTTCAGTACACTCATTTATATTGCTCAGAATCAATTTTAAAGGAAACCATATTATTCTACACATCAATTTACATAAGAATCAGCATTAATCTTGATATGCATGAAAATACACTAAATGCGCAATTTTCGGTCTTTCAGTACACTCATTTATATTGCACAGAAATTAATTTTAAATGAGACCGTTTGATTCTACACATCAATTTACATAAGAATCAGCATTAATCTTGATATGCATGAAAATGCACTAAATGCGTAGTTTTTGATCATTCAGTACACTCATTTATATTGATCAGAATCAATTTTAATGACACCATATGATTCTACACATCAATTTACATAAGAATCAGCATTAATATTGATATGCATGAAAATACACTAAATGCGCAATTTTCGGGCTTTCAGTACACTCATTTATATTGCTCAGAATCATTTTTAAATGAAACCATATGATTCTACACATCAATTTACATAAGAATCAGCATTAATCTTGATATGCATGAAAATACACTAAATGCGCAATTTTCGGGCTTTCATTACACTCATTTATATTGATCAGAAGAAATTTTAAATGAGACCATATGATTCTACACATCAATTTACATAAGAATCAGCATTAATCTTGATATGCATGAAAATACACTAAATACGCAGTTTTTGGTCTTTCAGTACACACATTTATATTTTCATGCATATCAAGATTAATAATGATTCTTATGTAAATTGATGTGTAGAATCATATGGTCTCATTTAAAATTTATTCTGAGCAATATAAATGAGTGTACTGAAAGCCCGAAAATTCGCATTTAGTGTATTTTCATGCATATCAAAATTAATGCTGATTCTTATGTAAATTGATGTGTAGAATCATACGGTCTCATTTAAAATTGATTCTGAGCAATATAAATGAGTGTACTGAAAGCCCGAAAATTGCGCATTTAGTGTATTTTCAGGCATATCAAGATTAATGCAGATTCTTATGTAAATTGATGTGTAGAATCATATGGTTTCATTTAAAATTGATTCTGAGCCTTATAAATGAATGTACTGAAAGCCCGAAAATTGCGCATTTAGTGTATTTTCACGCATATCAAGATTAATACTGATTCTTATGTAAATTGATGTGTAGAATCATATGGTCTCATTTAAAATTGATTCTGAGCCATATAAATGAATGTGCTGAAAGCCCGAAAATTGCGCATTTAGTATATTATCATGCATATCAAGATTAATGCTGATTCTTATGTAAATTGATGTGTAGAATCATACGGTCTCGTTTAAAATTTATTCTGAGCAATATAAATGAGTGTACTGATTGCCCGAAAATTGCGCATTTAGTGTATTTTCATGCATATCAAGATTAATGCTGATTCTTATGTAAATTGATGTGTAGAATCATATGGTCTCATTTAAAATTGATTCTGAGCAATATAAATGAGTGTACTGTAAGCTCGAAAACTGCGCATTTAGTGTATTTTCATGCATATCAAGATTAATGCTGATTCTTATGTAAATTGATGTGTAGAATCATATGGTCTCATTTTACATTGATTTTGAGCGATATAAATGAGTGTACTGAAAGCCCGAAAATTGCGCATTTAGTGTATTTTCATGCATATCCTGTTTAATGCTGAATCTTATGTAAATTGATGTGTAGAATCATATGGTCTCATTTAAAATTGATTCTGATCAATATAAATGAGTGTACTGAAAGACCAAAAACTGCGCATTTAGTGTATTTTCATGCATATCAAGATTAATGCAGATTCTTATGTATGTTGATGTGTAGAATCATACGTACTCATTTAAAAATAATTTCTGTGCAATATAAATGAGTGTACTGAAAACCCGAAAATTGCGCATTTAGTGTATTTTCATGCATATCAAGATTAATGCTGATTCTTATGTAAATTGATGAGTAGAATCATATGGTTTCATTTAAAATTGATTCTGAGCAATATAAATGAGTGTACTGTAAGCCCGAAAATTGCGCATTTAGTGTATTGTCATGCACATCAAGATTAATGCTGATTCTTATGTAAATTGATGTGTAGAATCATATGGTCTCATTTAAAATTGATTCTGAGCAATATAAATGAGTGGACTGAAACCCGAAAATTGCGCATTTAGTGTATTTTCATGCATATCAAGATTACTGCTGATTCTTATGTAAATTGATGTGTAGAATCATATGGTCTCATTTCACATTGATTTTGAGCGATATAAATGAGTGTACTTGAAAGCCCGCAAATTGCTCATTTAGTGTATTTTCATGCATATAAAATTAAATGCTGATTCTTATGTAAATTGATGTGTAGAATCATATGGTCTCATTTAAAATTGATTCTGAACAATATAAATGAGTGTAATGAAAGCGCGAAAATTCCGCATTTAGTGTATTTTCATGCATATCAAGATTAATGCTGATTCTTATGTAAATTGATGTGTAGAATCATATGGTCTCATTTAAAATTGATTCTGATCAATATAAATGAGTGTACTGAAAGACCAAAAACTGCGCATTTAGTGTATTTTCATGCATATCAAGATTAATGCTGATTCTTATGTAAATTGATGAGTAGAATCATATGGTTTCATTTAAAATTGATTCTGAGCAATATAAATGATTGTACTGAAAGCCCGAAAATTGCGCATTTAGCGTATTTTCTTGCATATCAAGATTAATGCTGATTCTTATGTAAATTGATGTGTAGAATCATATGGTTTCATTTGAAATTGATTCTGATCAATATAAATGAGTGTACTGAAATATCAAAAACTGCGCATTTAGTGTATTTACATGCATGTCAAGATTAATGCTGATTCTTATGTAAATTGATGTGTAGAATCATACGGTCTCATTTAAAATTGATTCAGAGCAATATAAATGAGTGTACTGAAAGCCCGAAAATTGTGCATTTAGTGTATTTTCATGCATATCAAGATTAATGCTGATTCTTATGTAAATTGATGTGTAGAATTATATGGTTTCATTTAAAATTGATTCTGAGCAATATAAATGAATGTACAGAAAGCCCGAAAATTGCGCATTTAGTGTATTTTCATGCATATCAAGATTAATTCTGATTCTTATGTAAATTGATGTGTAGAATCATATGGTCTCATTTAAAATTGATTCTGAGCAATATAAATGAGTGTACTGAAATACCAAAAATTGCGCATTAATGTATTTTCATGCATATCAAGATTAATGCTGATTCTTATGTAAATTGATGTGTAGAATCATACGGTCTCATTTAAAATTGATTCTGAGCAATATAAATGAGTGTACTGAAAGCCCGAAAATTGCGCATTTACTGTATTTTCATGGATATCAAGATTAATGCTGATTCTTATGTAAATTGATGTGTAGAGTCATATGGTCTCATTTAAAATTGATTCTGAGCAATATAATTGAGTGTGCTGAAAGCCCGAAAATTGCGCATTTACTGCATTTTCATGCATATCAAGATTAATGCTGATTCTTATGTAAATTGATGTGTAGAATTATGTTTTCTTTTGAAATTGATTCGGTGCAACATAAATAAGTGTGCTTGAAGCCCGAATGATGCGCATTTAGTGTATTTTCATGCATGTCAAGATTAAGGCTGACTCTTATGTAAATTGAGGTGAAGAATCATAGGATCTCATTTAAAATTGATTCTGAGCAATATAAATGAGTGTACTGAATCCCGAATATTTCGCATTTAGAGTAATTTCATGCATATCAAAATTAATGCTGATTCTTATGTATATTGATGTCTAGAATTATATGGTTTCTTTTGAAATTGATTCGGTGCAACATAAATAAGTGTGCTTGAAGCCCGAATAATGCGCATTTAGTGTATTTTCATGCATATCAAGATTAAGGCTGATTCTTATGTAAATTGAGGTGTAGAATCATATGGTCTCCTTTTAAATTGTTTCTGAGCAATATAAATGAGTGTAGTGAAACCCCGAGTCTTGCTCATTTAGTGTATTTTCATGCATATCAAGATTAATGTAGATTCTTATGTAAATTAATGGGTAGAAGCATATAGTCTCATTTAAAATTGCTTCTGAGCAATATAACTGAGTGTACTGGATATCCGAAAATTGCGCATTTAGTGTATTTTCATGCTTATCAAGATTAATGCAGACTCTTTAAATTGGGCTGTAGAATCATGGGATCTCATTTAAAATTGATTCTGAGCAATTTAAGTGAGTGTAGTGAAAGCCCAAAAATTGCGCATTTATAGTAATTTCATGCATGTCAAGATTAATGCTGATTCTTATGCAAATTGATGTCTAGAATTATACGCTCTAATTTGAAATTGATTCTGAGCACTATAAATTAGTGTACTGAAAGCCCTAAAAATGGGGATTTAGTGTATTTTCATGCATATCAAGATTAATGCTGATTCTTATGTAAATTGATGTGTAGAATCGTATGGTCTCATTTGAAATTGATTCTGAGCAATATAAATGAGTGTAGTGAAAGCCCGAATATTGCGCATTTAGTGTATTTTCATGCATATCATGATTAATGCTGATTCTTATGTAAATTGATGTGTAGTATCATATGTTCTCATTTAAAATTGATTCTGAGCAATATAAATAAGTGGACTGAAAGACCGAAAATTGAGCACTTAGTGTATTTTCGTGCATATCAAGATTAATGCTGATACTTATGTAAATTGAAGTGAAGAAGCATATGGTCTCATTTAAAATTGATTCTGAGCAATATAAATGATTGTAGTGAAAGCCCGAATATTGCGCATTTAGAGTATTTTCATGCATATCAAGATTAATGCTGATTCTTATATAAATTGATGTGTAGAATCATATGGTCTCATTTAAAATTGATTCTGAGCAATATAAAATAGTGTAGTGAAACCCCGAATATTGAGCATTTTGTGTATTTTCATGCATATCTAGATTAATGCAGATTCTTACGTAAATTGATGTGTATAATCATATGGTCTCATTTAAAATTCATTCTGAGCAATATAAATGAGTGGGCTGAAAGCCCGAAAATTGTGCATTTAGTGTATTTCTTGCATATCAAGATTAATGCTGATTCTTACGTAAATTGATGTGTTGAAAGCCCGAATGTTGCGCATTTAGTGTATTTTCATGCTTAATAAGATTAATGCAGATTCTTAAGTTGCGCATTTAGTGTATTTTCATGTATATCAAGATTAATGCAGACTCTTATGTAAATTGATGTGTAGAATCATATGGTCTCATTTAAAAATGATTTTGTACAATATGAATGAGTCTAATGAAAGCCCGAAAATTGCGCATTTTTGTATTTTCATGCATATCAACATTAATGCTGATTCTTATGTAAATTGAAGTGTAGAATCTTATGGTCTCATTTAAAATTGATTCTGAGCTATATAAATGAGTCTACTGAATGTCCGAAAATTGCGCATTTAGTGTATTATCATGCATATCAACATTAATGCTGATTATTATGTAAATTGATGTGTAGAATCACATGGTCTCATTGAAAATTGATTCTGAGCAAGATAAATGAGTGTATACGAAGCACGAAAATTGCGCATTTTGTGTATTTTCATGCATATCAAGATTAATGCTGATACTTATGTAAATTGATGTGTAGAATCATATGGTCTCATTTAAAATTCATTCTGAGCCATATTAATGAGTGTAGTGAAAGCCCGAAAATTGCGCATTTAGTGTATTTTCATGCATATCAAGATTAATGCAGATTGTTATGTAAATTGTTGCATAGAATTATATGGTTTCATTTAAAAATGATTTTGAGCAATATAAATGAGTGTACTGAAACCCCGAATATGGCGCATTTAGTGTATTTTCATCCATATCTCGATTAATGCTGATTCTTATGTAAATTTATGTGTAGAATCTTATGGTCTCATTTAAAAATGATTTTGAACAATATAAATGAGTCTAATGAAAGCCCGAATATTGCGCATTTAGTGTATTTTCATGCGTATCAAGATTAATGAAGACTCTTATGTAAATTGATGTGTAGAATCGTATGTTCTCATTTAAAATTGATACTGAGCAATATAAATGAGTGCACTGAAAACCCGAAAATTGCGCATTTAGTGTATTTTCATGCATATCAAGATTACTGCTGCTTCTTATGTTAATTATTGTGTAGAATTGTATGGTCTCATTTAAAATTGATTCTGAGCAACATAAATGAGTGTACTGAATGTCCAAAAATTGCGCATTAATGTATTTTCGTGCATATCAAGAATAATGCTGATTTTTTATGTTAATTGATTTGAAAAATCATATGGTCTCATTTAAAATTTATTCTGAGCAATATAAATGATTCTACTGAATGTCCGAAAATTGCGCATTTAGTGTATTTTCATGCATATCAAGATTAATGCAGATTCTTCTGTAAATTGAAGTGTAGAATCATATGGTCTCATTTAAAATTTATTCTGAGCAATATACATGAGTGTACTAAAAATCCGAAAATTGCGCATTTAGTGTATTTTCATGCATATCAAGATTAATGCTGATTCTTATGTAAATTTATGTGTAGAATCCTATGGGCTCATTTTAAAATGATTTTGAGCAATATAACTGAGTGTAGTATCTTATGGTCTCATTTAAAAATGATTTTGAAGAATATAAATGAGTCTAATGAAAGCCCGAATATTGCGCATTTAGTGTATTTTCATGCATATCTAGATTAATGCTGATTCTTATGTAAATTGATGTGTAGAATCATATGGTCTCATTTGAAATTGATTCTGAGCAATATAAATGAGTGTAGTGAAAGCCCGAATATTGCGTATTTATTGTATTTTCATGCATATCAAGATTAATGCTGATTCTGATGTAAATTGTTGTGTAGAATCATATGTTCTCATTTAAACTTGATTTTGTTCAATATAAATGAGTGTACTGAAAACCCGAAAATTGCGCATTTATTGTGTTTTCATGCATATCAAGATTAATGATGATTCTTATGTACATTGCTGTGTAGAATCGTATGGTCTCATTTAAAATTGATTCTGAGCTATATAAATGATTGTAGTGAAAGCCCGAATATTGCGTATTTAGTGTATTTTCATGCATATCAATATTAATGCTGATTCTTAAGTAAATTGATGTGCAGAATCATATGGTCTCAACCCTATCCCCGCCCTAACCCAAATTCTCTTCCTGCCTAACCCTAACCCAACCCTAACCTTTAACACTAACCCTAACCCCCTCACCCTAAACCCTGCCAGCGCTAACCCTAACCCAACCCTAGCCATACCTCTAACCCTAACCTCAACCCTTTTTAACCCTGACCGTAGCTCTAACCATAAACTTAAACTTAGCTCAAGATCTAGCCATTAACATGTGACGATAAACATTCAAACTTATCAGAACCAAAGCGTACACGGTGTTTTGCTTGTCGGATTGCTGAGTTTTGATGAATGCGTGTGTAAACCCGCAAGTTTGGTCAAAGAAAGGAATATTCTTCGATCTGTTGTTTTGTGCAGAGTGAGACGATGATTGCTGCGTCGGCAATGGTTTTTGTCCATAAAAAGGGTCTGAGACAATGGGTGCGTGTATTGTGACCTTGGTGACGTGCGCAGCTGAGAGAGAGAGAGAGAGAGAGAGAGTTAAGACTCTCTTTATTTTTGTCTGAAAGTTTCAAACCCACGAGTGAAGCGAGCGGTGGAAACCAAACAGAAATTTACTTGGGTGAAATGGGAGTCAAATTCGACCTAAAGATAATCCCGGTACCACTTCTGTTTTGGAATGGGAGGAGAAGGTCGAATTAATTTGTCATTTGTGTGGAGTGAAGTACATCAAAAAAGTGATTCCATTACGGTTGACGGGCGGTGCTTTTGCGGTGTATCAGCAAATAAGTGACAAGGAAAAAGAAGATCCGGCTAGAATCAAAGCCGTACTTTACAAAGCGTTTGCAGTTGACCCGTGTATCGCGTATGAGCAATTCGTGGCTCTAAGTTTACACCCTGGTGAAACGGTGGACCTTTATTTAGCTGCATTAAAGAAGCTGGCGACCCTGTTTGGCGGACTGCCTGAACGAGCATTGGCGTGTGCATTTATAACAGGTCTTCCGGACAAAGTGAAACAACTATTGCGAGCAACCTCCCGCGTGAACACACTGGCGCTTGACGAACTACTGGACCAGGCTCGAACTATCCTTAAGAATTCCTCAGCTCCAGAGGAATCTTTCGTAGCGGCTACACAAGCGAGACAAAGTAGTGTCAGAGCTTACCCTGAGTCAGGTTCCCTCGCTGGTATACTTTGCTACAAGTACAAGGGCCAGAGTCACATAGCTAGGAATTGTGCGAGCGAAAAACGACGTGCGATGTTTCCGATGCAATAAAGCCGGACACATTGTTCAAAATTGTCCGAGAAACGAGGCCGGGGACAAGATAGCGCCGATCTCTTCCCCAGACAACATCTAAACAAGGCGCTGCTGATCATCCAAGTCCGCGTTGGCAAAACGCCATGTTTGGCCCTCCTCGATTCTGGCAGTTCTCGAACTATAGTAACTGCAGAACTCTGCTGCACTTGAATGAAAAGGAGCGTCAAAGTAACCACCATAAACAGTGAAACACGTGCGTGTCGCGGTATAGGGGCGGTGAGGATCCGCACAGACACTGGGAACTTCGCTGATATCGAAGCGCTGGTGGTGCCCGAGAAGCCATTGAAATTTGACCTGCTGCTAGGATATGATGCTATCAAAGCCTTGGGTGGGTATTCACATCACGGAAACAGGTACCGTGAAGTTTCATGAGGTGGCCCCTGTGTGTGCTGCGCTAAAGATCGACCAGCCTGACTTCAGCGTTGAATTTGACCAGCGTCAGAAAACCTGGACCGCCTCGTGGAAATGGACGGCATATACGGAACCAGTCAAGCTACACAACGACGAATTTACAGCGGATGCCGATGTTTGTGCTAGCAAGTTGATGGAATGGCGTCAGCAGGGATCTAATGTCTTCCTGTTGGATTTAAGAAAAGCCTATCTACAAGTGAGGGTTAGTAAATCATTGTGGCCATTTCAGACAGTGATGTTTGCAGGCAAAAGATACTCTCACCAGACTGGGGTTTGGCCTAAACGTAGCCCCACAAATAATGAAAACCATTATCAGTGTCGTATTGTCTCTCCACTCCCTATAGAAAGAGTGTCTCTTGATTTTGTCCTATGAGCAGAACACAGCGGCCTCTTTGTTTTGTGGGTTGGTTGGGTCCAACTGACATAATTTGTCTTTGTATCTTTTGTTTAAAAAAAAAATTTGTTTTTGGAATTTATCTTCCACCCCCCCCCCCCCTGAACATTTTATGGTGTATTTTTAAATATATTTTTGTATTCTATTGTTCATAATAAAAAAAAATTATTGTTCATAATAAAATTGTTATGCTCATTTGAGGTTTTTTAGGTACCGGGTACGTTTGAGGTATTTTTGTATATGAAGGATTAAATGCTGATGGACAAGTAAAGTTCTTGTGGTGGATGAGAAAATTGTAAAGTATATTTGGGTCGTGAGTCGGATTAGCTAGGTATAGGTTAGGTACTGAAGGCCAGCCTGAGTTTTTATCTCCCCCCTTAATCGGCCTTGTGCCATAATTGTATGTTTTAATACAAAAAATATTGGGCTGGTGACCGGGAACGGACGGAAGTACTATCCGCTCCATTTTGGTATTGTGTGTGGACTCTTAATATTTGTACGCTTTGTCTAAAACCTTATTGTTTTAATCGTATTTTCACGACACAATTGGCAACGAGGAAGAGCCTTCTTCTGTACTCTACAAAAAAACAAGAATAAACCTTCGACACGCAACAATTGGCAAAGTAACTCACGAAGGATTCGAAAGAATTCACTATTAAAAAAAAAAAAGAGGAACAATTGTACACAAAAATTAGCGAACGGAATTTTTTTTCTTTCGAAATGACACATGAAGAAACACGGTATTATTCAACAGTTGTCGAAAACAAACGGCGTCAACGTAAAAAAAAACAAAAAAAAAACACGTGGATTAAAAAATAGCAGTCGCCGGGGATAACGTCGACTGTTTTAAGAAGCTCGCGACGGAAAAAAATGGTCAAGCTCTTATAAGGAAACTTTATCGTCATAAAAGTGAACGACAAAGAATTTGCAAAGAAAAAATAGATTCCATTGAAAAGAAGGCATAACTACTTGCCAATAGCAGTAACGGAACGAGAACTTGAAACCCGTGGATATTGGTAAAAAAAACGAGTTTGTCGTAAATAAAAGTCCGTTTTTTTTTCTTCCCTTTTTTTTAATTGACAAATTGTTTAAAGTGAACAGTTGATCCATATGTTTTTTTATTATATTGCTAAATAATTAACATGGAACACTTGGTTGAGTTTTCAAAAAATTTGTGTAGCACGCAACAGAAACAATTTGAACAACAAAGCAATACGATTAAAAAACAAATTGAAAATTGGCAATGTCAACAACAAAAACAGCAGTTAAATCTTCAAGAACAAGTCTTAAAACAGCAGAACTTTTTAGAAAATATTGTACAAAAGCAACCCTAACCCAACCCTAACCCTACATGTACATTATGTCCTGTTGACATTGTCATTTGATTGAAGAAACAGAATTAGAAGTCATATTATCTAAATTTCATACATAAAGCATAGTCAGTTATTATTTTGGAACTAATTTTTTTTTTGCTTAATTTGCTTTCTATTGCAACTCCCTCACCATTAGTAAGCAGTATGGATCAGAAAGCATCAGCCTCCCAGTAATAAGTAGCAACTGAATTTAAAATGAAAAATAAATATGAGACCAAACTCCACTACTTACAAGATAATGTGAGATTACATGTTTTTTGATAACCAGCCAAAATTATTAGTGGTTTTCACTCATTCAACAGATTTTGCATCCAAAGATTAGATTATTTATTCCACTTTTTATAGAATTTCTGAATTAAAAAAAATGCTCATGTTCTGAGAGAATAATAAAACTGACTCAGATATGGCAAACATAGAGGGACAAACAGTAAATATATTTGTCGTATGGTATGCAAAGTAAGAGACCAATATATAGAGAGAGAACTTAGTGAAGTAAGACAGAAAATAGCATGTCATCACATAGAACATACAGAGCTGTGCTATGACTACTGCTATTCACAATAACATGCGTAACATAACAATGGTATCGCTGATAGGATCCAGATTTCACTGGATGATCCAGAACACGTAGAAACATGGATGAGAGCTTCTGCAGTATTTGCAAGACTAAAGAAATTAAAAGATTCAAAAACGGACAAAGGAAAAAAAGATAACCAATTTATTTCTTGCTATAGTGGGATGCGAAGCTGTGAAGAAAATTTCAACAATGAGTGAGTTACAAGAAATGACATTTGAGCAAATTATAAAATCCATAAAAGAGCAGAAATTAAGAAAAAGCAGCGTACAACGAAAGCAATTCAATAAAACAACCATAAAAACAGTGGCCACATTTCAAATCAATTTTGAAACGGATAAGCATTTTGAAATAATTTCCATTACAGTTGTAGCATGCAAAAAAGATCACGAATTATTAGTGATTGATGTATTAAAAGTAAACACAGTGAGACTAATCAATTCCTTGGAAGCAGAAGGAAATGCAGTAGAATTGTTGAAAAGCTATAGTATAAAGCAAACATTCAACTAAAGGAGTACTATCACCCAAAGTATATTGAGTCAAGAAAAGTTTCAATTCATATCCTACATTTGGTAGAAGCAAAATTAAAAAATGATACAAGGCATACTATAAAGAGTAACTCAAGGTGGTAGTAATTGGGCATCACCAATAGTAACGATAATGAAAGCTGATGGAGATTTAAGGACATGTTGTGATTATAAGATAGAGGTGAATCATCAGATATGTTCAGTCTTGTTTTCATTGCCAAACATCGAAACTGCAAGCCACAAATTAACAAAAAGAAAATGGAGTACTTTGTAAAAATTTATCTCAACTTAGCATAAAAATCAAATAGAAATTGATGAGAAATTCAATCAAATAATCACAATAAATACTCCTACAGGCTTATTAAGATGGACAAATGAAAGAGTCTTATTGGGAAAAATAAAAAAAATATGATACTATACCAGGACAATATAGATGTATAGGCTACAGAAGAGTTAAAATATAAAACAGCAAATTTTGATGAGATTAGAAAAGGCAGATTTGACCATAAACCAAGATAAATGTAATTTTGACTGTAAGAAGATATCATATAGCAAAAGAAGGAATATCACCTGATGATAGACTAACAAAAAAATAACAGAAATAGCTGCTCCAACAAATAAAAAAGAATTAAAATCCATTTGAGTGTTGATAATTTTTTGTAGTAAATATCTAACAAAATACAGCGACATAATAGAACCATTTTCAAAATTACGCAAAAAAAACCCCAATGAATTTGAGTGGACACAAAAGCATACCATCACTTTTGAAACAACAAAGAATATTCTGAGAAGCAAACCAATAATAAAAGTTTTTGATCCCCAAAAAGAAATAATATTAACCACAGACACAAATGAGATGGTGATTGCTGCTGTTCTATCACAAGAAGATTAAAATCAGCAGAAAGTAACTACTCGAATATTGAAAAAGAAGCACTAGCAATAGTATAGAGCATGGAGAGGGCACAAAATATTTTGATAGGAAAAAATTCTTATTAAAATTGTACCGCAAACCAATAGAATTCATATATAGTGTGAGAAAAGAATTGCCAAAAGTAACATCATCAAGGATTTTAAAATGGGCAATAAAGATCATGGCATTCAATTTTGACACAGTACATTAAACGGAACACTATTCCTCATGTAGACACTTTATCAAGACTGCCGTTCAAGAATGAGACATATAATACAAGAAAATGCTGAAGATATAATAATACACAGGGTGGAAACAGACGTTCTTCTTCTAAATAGACTCAAAACAAAGCAAGACCCAGTATTAAGTAAAACATTAGAGAGAATAAAAAATAATATATGGAGTAATTGTTCAATGGTAGAGTGACCTTTAAGGAAACAAAGCACAAACTAACCAAAGAAAATAGCATTATATGCAATGAAGATATAATAGTAGCTCCACAAATACTGAGAAGAGACATGGTATACTGCTTGTCATTCATGCCAGAACCTCCAGTATGAAAATTTCAGTGTTTGGGTGTCAATCAATGACACCAAAACACTATAATGGTGCAGAGGATTCAGAAAGAGTTGGAGGAGTTTAATAGTGATTATGAAGGTTTTTGGAGTGATGGGAACATTATGCCTTCATTTATCTTCCCACAGGGTTTCAGATGCAACATGGAATCCTACATCAAGTACCTTGAGAAGGTAGTGTTGCCGTATGTCAACATAGTGGCTGCTGGAAAAACTTATGTCTGGCAACAGAACTCTACACCATGCCACACAAGCAGGAGAACCCAGTCATGGATGTCAGGCAATTTCTGCAGCCACATCACCTCTTACATCTAGCCACCTAATTCCCCAGACTGCAACCCCTTTCATTATATGTGGGGTGCAGTTGAGCGAGAGACTAACAAAAATCCTTGTAATACCAAAGATGAACTGAAGACAAGAATTATGACAGCATTCACCAACTTAACTATGGAGACGAGAATCTACTGTAACTGTTCTGGACAACGTTGTCTGTAGGCTATAGTTGAAGTTAATAGTGAGTTTATTGAATATATTTATTTTTTAGTTTTTCAAGATATATTTGTGTAATTTTGGTAAATGTATCTGTTTACATGAGATGTGATTGTTGTTTTTATTTTTGCGTAATTTAGACAATGATTCATCGATTGTACCCTGTACATGTAGGTATAATACATGTGTGTGTGTGTGTCACCTCACTCTGTGGTATTGATTAAAAAACGTGTCTCACATAGAGTATTACAACTCCAGCAATTCTGATCTTTACTTGTTTTTTCATAGCTGTGGCCTTGGGTTATATTAAGCTGAACTTAGATAATATCCAAGTGCACTCTAGTTATTGAGCTGGTCTAGCAGGCAATTACTAGTGTTGTATCTTCAAACTTCACTAGATTTCTACATGATTAAACTAAACAAATACAATGATACACATATATTTTATTTGCCTGATGTTTGTGTTAAAGCATAAAATTTTGATTTGCAGATTTTTATTATTATTTAATATTATTGTCTTAATATTACTATAATATACTATATTTAAGCTCTGATAACTTTGATGCTAAGCCCTCTGTTTATTTTATATTTTAAGTTTTACTTAACCCCTGAAGAGTGGATCGACAGGTTCACTAAAAAAGTTTGATATGAAGTGTAAGCGCCCAGCTCTAACTGAACATATGTGTTAACACACTAGTTTCACAGACCAATTTGCTCATGTATTGAGTGTATTTAATTCTTAACAGTTTCAACAAGATTATTAAATGTTTAAAACCTTTATGTACAGAAGCAAATACACACAATATATTTACTGAAAGAGCAAGAGATAAATAAAACAGATGGTTATACATATTTAATTTAAGTACATCTGTTGGTTTCAATAACATGAACATCCATCATGTTATTTTGGCTCATATACATTCTGATTAGTCTAGAGAGTACAAGTGTGAAATGAATTTAGTTAAAATTCAAATATGACTCACAGATTTCTCTGAGACTTGAACCATTATGCTACTCACATATTTTTGTCTATGTTTCATACCATGTAAAAAAAAATTCAATAAAAATATTCTTATTTATATTTATGTACATTGTTGCCATATTCACAGCATTTCAGTTGTTGTACGCTCCATCCTTCTTCAGGTGATTGGATTTTTGAACTGAACCATTTATTTCATTCACTGAGGTAGATTGTTCAAGTTTTGTGAGCCATGCCTCTTTCAGATGTCTCAAATACCTGACTACAGCAGAGGTGAAAAAAAAACATTGAGAGTTGATTTAAAGGGAGATAACTGATACTGAGACATTTAGAAGTGGTATGACACATGGAACAGTTCAAAATTCCTATCTCTTAAAGGAGGCCAGAGTTTATAACGATCTAAACATCGTAAATATGGTGACAACACTCCAAACAATGTAAATAGTCTAAATAATTACAATATATAGACAAAAAATAACAAGAATTTTCATTTGTCTTTCACCAGACTCATATATATATATAGAGAGAGAGAGGGATTTTGCTTTTTTTATCAGCAGATGACCAAACTTTTACTATGCATAGTGTAATCATCAAACAATGCTTTTGTTTCCAGTGAAAAACAAACTAATTTAGAAATTCTCGCAAACATCGAATAACCCTACCCCTTAGCACTATAAATGAGTGTACTGAAAGTCCGAAAATTGCGCATTAATGTATTTTCATGCATATCAAGTTTAATGCTGATTCTTATGTAAATTGATGTTTAGAATCATATGGTCTCATTTACAATTGATTTGGAGCAATATAAATGAGTGCAATGAAACTCCGAAAAATGTGCATTTAGTTTATTTTCATGCATATCAAGTTTAATGCTGATTCTTATGTAAATTGATGTTTAGAATCATATGGTGTCATTTAAAATTGAATTTGAGCACTATAAATGAGTGTACTGAAAGCCCGAAAATTGCGCATATATATATATATATATATATATATATATATATATATATATATTGTATTTTTATGCATATCATGTTTAATGCAAATTATTATGTAAATTCAAATGTGTAGAATCATATGGTCTCATTTAAAATTGAATTTGATCAATATAAATGAGTGTACTGAATGCCAGAAAATAGCGCATTTAGTGTATTTTTATGCATATCAAATTTAATGCAAATTATTATGTAAATTGATGTGTAGAATCATATGGTCTCATTTAAAATTAAATTTGAGCAATATAAATGTGTATACTTGTGGTGGAGACTTACCTCGCCGAAGCAAAAGAAGGCAGTTTGTTTGCACGTGCGTTCGTAGACGTAATGGAACCGCGAGGCGAGCTCATGCAAGGCAGTTTTTCGAATGACACGGCGCATGCGTCATTGGTGAAAGTGAGGCTCTCCGAGAGTGGGAAATTACGAAATTTCGGAGTCACTTCGCTATTGTCGACTCGAGAAGGGTAGTTCTTGACTTGTTTTGTCATTTCCCGACTTGCTTTGGCGAGCGTCAGACTTTTTGTTTGCAAATTAATAACCCATTTGGACTAAATTTATTTTACAGAAAAGACCCCTCTTTGGTTTAAATAAGATTATTTTTATTTATTTTTTAGTTTTCTTGCTTTGTTTTTTATTTTATTTTCTAGCTTTTTGTATTTTAGTTTCGTATTTTTTGGCGGCCATATTTGTTTTTGTTTAGGTCGGCCGTCTTGAATTTATTTTTTGTTTCTCTTTTTTTTTTCAGTATCCGTTTGGACTTAAGTGCCATATTTATTTTTGTTTAAAAACTTTTCCTTTAATAGTAACTTTTATTTGAATTTTTGGCCAAACAACCGTTTAATTAATTTTTTTTTCCACGTTTCTTTTTAACCCCTCCCCATATTTCATTTACGTAGGTTGCCTTTGGCGACTCTTCGCTTTTTGTTTGACTTTCGTATTTATTTTCTTTGTGTAGTTTGTTTCATTTTTGTAAAGTTTATTCGTTGTACAAATTTATTTCGTTGATTCCTTTTTTATAAACTTTATTTTTAGCCCCTCCTCCTATTTTTTAACGAGAGTAGCCTTTTTAGGCAGCTCCTTTTTTCTGTTTGTTTTATTTCTTTTTATTGTAACTTGTAAAGTTTATTCATTGTTCACGTTTGTTTTCGTTTATTTTGGTAAACCTCTATAGAGGCTTATCTTTTTGCCGTTTTAAGGCAATTTCTTAGTGCAGTTTTGGACGTTATTGGCTAAACTTATTCTGTATTTATTTTAAAATCCTTCGGGGTTTGTTGTTGTTATTTTAACTTTGTTGCTTGTTTAGTTTGTGTTTTTATTTATTTTCTTTATATATTTTTTCCCATTTTTACTCCCGCCTTTTCCCACCCCTCCATATAAGTTTGATTTAGATTGGTGGAAAAACAAAAAAGTGTTGTGTGGAGTTACGAAACTTAGAAATGACCGACACTAGTCGGTCAATAAAGAAAAAATTAAACATTGACCCCCCCCCCTTGGAAGGGCCCACCGGAAAAACCGATGAGGCATTTCCCCCTCTTCCGGGAGAAGAGCATGACAAAGAAAAAGACAAAGATAATGTAATGAAATCAACAATTGCCGAGAATGGCCAGAAAAACGTTGAAGAAACAGGAAAAGAGAAAAAAGACAAGACAACGAAAGATGCTGAGGCCGGGGAATCGCCCTGTGGCTGGAAGTCCCCTCCGAAATGCACGATCAATCTGGCGGAGTTCTTGGAGAGAGCTAAGAGCTACGCACACCTTGTCGTAGAAGGTGGGCTCTTGGAAGATCCCCAAGAATTAAAAAAGAATAGTGTCAGTCTTCGTGGTGGACAAGCGTACGCGCAAAATTTGTCGCAGCACGAAAGACAGTGTTGAAAGCACTGCAGTCAAAGGGGTTTAAGCCCTTAAGAATAGTGCGGGGAAATACGGCAGATGTCCTCCCCTTGCCTGTAAGGCACTTTTGCAGGCTTCTTGCGAGTTTCTTTGTCCTCCGATGAAGAACTCCTTTGCCTTTTTTATGGAAGCGGCATCTGTTTTGGAGGAGAGGGACAGGGAGAAACTTTGAAATAGTTTATGATTGGGCTGGGGTCTCGACTTCGAGGGATGGTTTTCGGGTTGTAGGCTGTGATGAATGAATCTTTTTGTTGTTGCTGGAGTTTTTCTTTTTAGGTGAGGACGGGGCAGAGGCCGAGGGGCGAGCTGGACGATTTTGGAGTTGTTGCTTCAGGTCTTCTGAAGGCCGAAATGGCCGTTTTTCGAGCTGCTTTTTTAACTCTTTAATTTTTCAATTTTTTGTAGACAGGATCGTATGCCTTTCTCAGTTCCTCCAGTTTGGGGGCTGACCAGGCCGAGGCATCGCCCTTCTTGCTGATGGAGGGAGTGGGGCTGTTCGTGCCTTTAGTCTTTGGGGTCTCCGGGGACCGAGGCTCCGCAGCTTGGCGCTTCCCCCTGGCCGCGGTTTTTCGGGGGGTGAGGGAACTTTTTTGTTCCCAACCGGGGTAACTGCCGCACCGGTCCTGGGTATTGGCATGCCCACTACGGGCGAGACGGATGTAACAGAAGCGGCCAGAGGGGGATTTTGGTCGACTGGAGCCTGGCTTCCAGAGGCCTTCTTCTCTGGGCAGGAGGAGGAGAGGTGACCAGTCTCCCCACACCTCCAGCATTTTGGCTTGCGGCAGGACACGATCACCGGCAAGCTCAGGCAGGCATCTAAAATTTGGCCAAACTGCGCAAATTAGGCAACCAGATGCTCCCCGATAGCCTGGTCCTTTTGCCATCATACTCTGTTCTAAATATATAATCGCTAGTGATTAGATCTTCGGTCGCCAATTTTAGGCAATCTTCTGGCGTTGGTAGCAGTACGTCCCACATGAAGAAGTCCCAACCCTAACCCCTTCTTCCGAAAGTACGGATTCATTTTGCCGACTTCCCTTACCTACATTGATGCCATCGAAGAGAGGCTGTACACCTTGGAGACCTGCGAAAACCGGACCCGGTCCTTTACGAAGAAGAGAGAACTCTTCCCGGGGCTCGCCCGAGAAGCGACGACACGCCGCCCCCCTCCGAGTCCGGTTTCGGGAATATTAACCCGATTCCCTTTCGATGGAAGGCCGGCCGCTCGTCGTCAAAGGCGAGTTTTTCACGAGACAATACACTGCGGCAGCATGATGGCGGAGAAGGAAAGCCTGGCAGGACCGGAACCACTAACTAGGAGGCGCCACGCCCAACACCAAGATCGTCGTCGCTGTGCCGCTGCTGCATGCCCGTGAAGAAGCGAGACTTACGGATCCAGCCTCTTTCGGGAAGACTTTCGCACGCATCTTAGGACCGACTGACCCGTGCTCGACCGCCGTTGGCACGGAACCTTTCTCCACTTCGGTCTTCGAAGGTCTCATTCGAATATTTGCTAATAGCACCGAGATTTGCACCCGCGGTCGGCCCGTCGCCATCCAGTTGGTACAGAGGGCGATTGAACAGTACGAACAGGTGACAGGGGCCAAGATTAACCGCAACAAGTCGTCCGGCTTGCGGTTAGGCGCCTGGAAGGGTGTTACCCTCACGGGGCCCTTCGACTGGACGGACGACCCGGTCTGCATTCCTGGAGTGTGGTTCGGGCCCGACCTACAGTTGGAGGAAATTTGGTCTGAAGTACTGGCAAAGGTAGGCGCGTCGGCCAAGACTTGGCGCCGAAGGAATTTGTCCTTAAAGGGTATAGCTGAGGCGTGTGCTACATACGTCTTTTCCATTATCCTTTACAAGTTGTCAGTACTTCCACTTTGTAAACTGCATAGGAAGGCTATCAAGCGTTTGCTATTCTCCATTCTGTGGAGAGGACGCAAACACTATGTCGACAAACGTGTCTGTTACCAACGTCCGTGTCATGGGGGTCTGGGAATGCCATAAGGTTGCCTCAAGGTTGGTTTTTCTCAGGCGAGCGATTTTGGAAGACTCATGGCTTAGGGGTATAGTGAGGGACATGTTCCCTAGCCTTACTATCACTCCCCCCATCTCGAGGGCGATCGAGTTTTCTCCTCGAATGTCTGGCGGCCCTGCGGGCAATTCCACGATCCAGGCGAGTCTTCTCTCGTGGGTTAGTGGAGGGCGTCGCCAAAGATCCATTACGTGACGTGCTGCGCTTGTCGGAGGATGAGTTTCGCTCGTTCTGGTCTTGGGCGCCAGGTAGTGATTATCTCAGCAACTCTGAGTTTTCGCTCAACTCTCAATGACAAGGCTTCGCACGCCTTCTAACATTGTTTGCGGGTTTGCCCTCTATGGGACCGGGTCGACTGCTCGTATCGCCCCCGTTTTCTGGGATGAAGCGTATGGTGTTTCTGTCGCTGCTAGCCAAGGCTCGAATGGAGGAAGTCTTGCGAGGTCAGCGTCTTTCACATCAGCTCAAAATAAGGATCAGAACTGATTGGAAACGTTTGACTTCGACAGACTTCAGCGAAAGGTGGGTAAATGTAACAAGTCTGGTTCACTTGAAAGGGGCTAGTCTTGATTTTCTCTTTTGTGTACCTAGTTAAAGTGAATGAATGAGTTCCCAGCCTGTACCCGGCTTTCTCTTTTGTTATGATCCAAGTCGAGATTCCCAATCCACCAGTTTGTTTTGGCCTCCTTTTATTGTCCCATTCCATTAATTTTTACCCCCCCCTTCCAACTCCCTTAGCGAGTGTGCTTCTTGATTTTGCCGTTTGGCGGAATACAGCGGCCACTCTTTTCTGAGATGGACGGTTCTTACTAACATTGATTATTATTTAGTTCAAAATGTGTTGTATTTTCAGTTTATTTTTGGGTTCATTCCCCTCCCATCATTTCATTTTTTATTATCATGGGTTAATTTCCCCCCACTTAAGTTTCTGAAGGAGTGGGAGTTGATGGATGGGTTCTTGTGCAAATTGTAATGAGTGAATGGGTCGTGATAGTGTTTAGCTAGGTATAATATAGTTCAGTGAGTAACAACCTCTCCCCCTACCCTTTTCGGCCTTGTGCCACAATTCTATATTTTTTACAGAATAAATAGTGTGATTAGCTAGATATAGGATAGTTAACTGAAGACCACCTTCTACCCCTTCCCTTTTTCGGCTTTGTGCCACAATTCATGTATTTTCCATGAATAAATAGTGGTTTAACTGGTTAGGTGGATAGCAGTTGGCGAGATTGGACCGGCGAGTTGAATTGTCAGCATTTTTCTTTTTCTGGCCCGAAATTCGGGCAATTTGCGAGAGAATATTTCCTACAAGCTATTTCGGCATTATGACGGACAAGACTTTGATGGTTCGGTAACCGGACCGGCAGAACTTGTTTGTGACCTGTGTGGAATAAAAAAGGTTGAACGTGTTCTTCCTCTGAGGTTGACGGGCGGAGCATTTGCTGTTTATCAACAACTGAACTCGGAGCAAAAGTCAGATGTCGAGCAAATAAAACAAGCCCTGCGGATTGCCTTTGCACCAGACGAATCCGTCGATGTGTTTTAGCCAACTCGAAGAAGCTAGCGTGTTCTTTGGCGGAATATCCGAGCAAGGACTCGCATGTGCGTTCATAGCAGGATTACCAGCGCACGTCAAACAACTACTGCGCGCGGCTTCCAGAATGGAAGACAAACCAACTATTGGACCGAGCTCGGGCCATAATGAAAGATCAAATCACAACTGAGGAAATGGTTGCAGCTACCATTTCACCAGGCGGAACTGGTAAATATCCACATGATTAACGTCGGGAGGGTATGCGATGCTACAGATGCTCTGGGTGGAATCACTTTTCCAGGGACTGCCCAATTCGACAAGATGCCCGTAAGTCACGCACAACACTGCTTCATTCTGTCCGGGAAAAGACGTCAGCGCCGGTCTCTTCCCCAAGCGAGTTATGAATGGGGCGCTACCGGTATTGAATATTTACGTGAACGGAATTAAGAGAGTAGCACTAGTGGACTCTGGCTGTTCACAGACACTCGTGAGTAAATCAATCTGTCAATCCTGGCAGATGACGGCGGTGGACGTGTTAAGCTTGGCGTAGCCAATGCAACCCCCCCTCAAAATCGAAGTCTTGGTAGTGGATGGAGAACTATTGGGCTTTGATTTATTACTTGTGTTCGACGCCATTAAAAAGTTAGGCGGATTCCAAATAACAATGTGGCGACGTACGATTTCCCAAGATGGGACTGTCTGTTGCACCGCTATTAAAATAGAAGAACCTGATTTCTGTGCCGAATTCGACCCAAACCGAAAGATATGGGTCGCATCATGGAAGTGGTCTGATGGTCGATCACCGGAGAGTTTGCGAAATCGGATACCCGAGTACCCTATACCAACGGCTGGTTGCAGCCTTTTCCCGAAAAAGAACTTGGTCCTCCAAAAGGACTAATTACGTTGATGGCGGTTGTACAGAAAAACAAAAATAAAGTGCGGCCAGTATTAGACTATCGAGAGCTGAACGAGTGGCATAAAAAAGGACCGGATGTCGCTATCCTTGACCTACGGCAGGCTTTCTGCAAGTTCATATCTATAAGTCACTTTGGCCCTTTCAAACTGTAATCTTCAAGGGTTTGGTTTGACCTGCAAGGATCCAGAACGGTTACGGGACGGCGCACGTGTGCTGGGTTTGCGTGTCGAACAAGATAACGACACGCTTAAGTGGAAGCGTGAAAATGAGATTCCATCAGTTCCTGAGGTCCTGACGCGACGTAACATTTTCTCGTGGTGAGGAAAACTGGTGGGTCACGTTCCCGTGTGGATGGTTTCATGTTGCTACATCATTTGTTAAACGCAGGACCGTATCGATCACGTCTGGTTGGGACGACGAAATGACAGACGCTCCCCTTAAGAACATGATTGAGGACATAGCGGAAAGAATTCGCCAGAATGACCCTGCACAAGCGGACACACTTATGAGGTATGGGTCGATGCAAGTTTTCTCGCTGGAAGTTGACGGAAGCGTTGTAGAAGACGCATGCTGGCTGCGGCCTGAGAAGGACGTCCAACATATCAATTTGTCAGAATTGGATGCTATTCTGAAGAGCGTCAATTTAGCCCTGCAGTGGGGCGCAACGAAGCTACACCTCTTCACGGACTCCGCATGTGTGCACCGGTGGGTATCAAACATGCTCACTGGCAAAGCCAGAATACGAACTAAGGGGGCAAGTGAGATGCTGATCCGGAGGCGTTTGAGTACTCTTGAAATGCTGATTCAAGATAAGTTTAGTATCGTCAAGTGAGAATCGAGCGGATAAGCTTACCAGAGTACCGCAACGATGGTATGATGTGATTAAGAAGGAAATTGAACCAACACGTCCGGTGTGCGCTTCTATGGTGAACGGAACCTCCCCTGATCAGATACGTGTCGTTCATTGCCGGAGTGGCCATCCTGGCATCAGGCGAACGCTGTATTTCGTGAGACTAGTTTACTCTACGACATCCAAAGCAGCAGTCAGAAAATGTAAAGAATGTCAGTCAATTGACCCAGCCCAGAGTCGATTTGCGGTATGGCGACGCTTGCCTTAACAAGACTCGAGAAGCGTCATCCGACAGTTGGAAAGTATTTTTTTTGAACGAGGCCCACCATCAGAAATACTAACCGACTATGACACTGCATTTCGCAGTAAGTCCTTTAAAGATTTTTTGGATGAATGGGGAGTCCAACTTCGTTTTCGTTGCGTTTATGTTCCTGTAGGAAACGGTATAGTGGAAAGATCTCATCGGAGCGTAAAGAGAATTGTAGCAATGTTCGATAATGGAGGCATAATATCACGCCGAAGGATGATGTATCGTCGACTAATGCGCCTGCCAATACTTTTCACCGTTACCAACTGAAAGTGAAGGGAATTACTACTACATTATCACCTGATCGCTGTAAGGATCATAGTATATACAATATTGGGAATATAGTATGTGTGAAAACTCCCCATGGCCGGTGCACCTCCAGGTATCAAGTTGGTCGCTAAAAGGACATCGTATGTCCGCAAACAATAATAGTTGACGGGATGCCACGGCACGTAAAGATCTTCGTCTTTTCGTTGGTTCTGATGCATCGTCGAGTGAATCCGATGATGATTCATCGTCTGACAGCGATCGAATAATCGAAATCTGCGAATCCAATGCTTCTACAGACCCCGAGATACATCTAATGACTCCTCAGGAGAAGATTCTCCGACATGAGTAGAGGAAATCGTCCCATTACGACGAAGCACCAGGATAAAAAGACCTGCTCCAAGCTGTTCGTTTTGTGATAATGAGATCGGGGTGGGGGGTATAGCAAAGAAAACGGCGACTTACCTCGTCAAACCAAGCGACAGCGCGTCGCGTTAATACTACAACGTAAAAGAAAATTACATACCCAAAACAAGTCCGCCGCAGGAGTCGCTATGGGAGTGTATGCAAATCTTTGGCGTCCTCTCTGTGTTGTCGGCCGATAAAAGCAGTCGTTCTCGAAGCGAAAAGGAGGTTAACTGGTTAGGTGGATAGCAGTTGGCGAGTTGAATTGTCAGCATTTTTCTTTTTCTGGTCCGAAATTCGAGCAATTTGCGAGAGAATATTTCCTCCAGTGAGTGTGTGTTCGATTCGTTCAACCTGCCGCATCAGTCGAAAGAGTCTGAGCTCCAGGACAATGGATTAATTTTAAAACTTTCATGACACTCGAGCAACGCCGGGCATCGGTTTATTCTATTCATTATTAACTGTTTAAAAAGCAAACAGTTTATTTTACTTGGAAGAGACCTTCCATAAAATTAGGGAACAGTATATCGTATGTATCATTAACATTTCAAAATAAAACCACTAACAGTATATATAACTTGAAATGCAAAATACGAAAAGATGAATCTGTACATAAAATCGGGGATCGATTTATACTATCCCTCTTTTCTTGAAAGACAAGAGATGAAATTTACTTATTCCAGTAAAAAAAATACCGTGGTGTATTTAAAACCGAAATATTGTTTGAAATCTTACACAGATAAAATATACCTAGCTGAATTGTTAATTTATTCAAGAAACAAATTTAAACTTACATGTTTCCAATAAGATGAATGTATTTTCTTTTTGCTTACTGTCTGAAATATTGATAAAAACGTTTTTTAATCTCGGTAGTCATCTGAGGTGACGAATGATTTAATCACAAACGGAATCCATCAAAAAATTTAACATTTTCAGCAATTATATAATATTTTATAGATTTTTAGTTAGTTTAGCTTTATAGCCATACGTTTGAATATGCTTTCTGAATAAATAAAAATTAAAAGAATATAAAACTTTCTTTTAAAATAATTTTACATTAAAAAATTTATAATTCCAATGTTAGGATTAGCAAAAAGGTTATCGAAATGTACAACAAAAGCAAAGCTTTTTCAATTTCTGTAAGGTATATTCAGAATTAAGGTAAAAAATGATGAAACTAGGAAGTAAATTACTTTGAAAGCCTGTTGTTGGGTGATTCAGTAACACGTGGAAACTTAAGAAAATGGGTACTGAAGACGAATTTTTTCCTGTAAGGAGGACAGCTCTTGAATCACGTGAACTTTCAATGATAAATATATACGGCCACCCGTACAAATAAAATGCACAACCAATTAAAAGTCTATGTAAATAAAAAAAAATTTGTTTTAATGCATTTTTGTTTTCGCAGTTCTTTTCAAAATAGGTTAATTTAGTGAGCGGGGAAAGATGTCAGTTCAGCATCCCCCAATGACTCCTGAATTTATTTTTTTATTACGTTCATGAAGGAAACGATAGCGAATTTCTAGACATTTCCGAAAATAATATCAGTCAGTTATGAATAAGTCGTCAAATTTTCATTAAAATTGGACAATTTTTTAAAACTCAATCATAATCTTAATAATAAGTGATAGATAATTTTACTATAAACTATTTATTTTATTCAGTTTTTAGCCGTGTAAAACAAACATTTGTCAGTTTCTTCATACAATAATGGGCCAAACAAAATTTTAAGTGGGCGATAAATAAATTCCCATCATTACAATTTCTGTTTTAAATATAGCATTGCATTTTGCTTACTGGAATTAGTCAATTTAATTAAATTTTGTTCGTTGTTTGTCCATTAAAAAAAATAATTAAAGTAAGACCATTTTAATGGTTCGTTACGTACTTCCCAAACATTAGATAATTTTGAAGTTCAATTATAAAGATATTTTTATAGTTTTTGGGTAATACATTTTTTTAAAACTTATGCATCAAAGCACCTGATTAAATTTAGGAAACAAGGAATTGGTAAATAAAAACGAAAAAAACATAACATTTTTATTATTACATTTTTTACTTGATGTTGGGGTTGCGTTTGATTATCTTATACTTTCCAAATTTTAATTTTGCATATTATTAATAGTTTAGATTGGTTTGTTTGTTATTACGGTATAACTACCTCAATGTGTCATTTAATTCCGACGAAATTTTTATAATAGAATATATTTTCCATGTCAAGTTGGTTTCGTTTAGAGTCCGATGTAGTGCTGGTAATGTTTTTCCTTCACGTTTTTTTGTTAAACAATTTCATAGTAAAACCCAAACCGATGTCAAAATGCTATTTGCCTATAGCTTGGGCCCTAACAGGTGCTACGACTCCGGATCAGGGTGGACCTGGGTACAACAGCAATTAATAGGTGGTTCCATGCTCCTTGCTGCCGGACGTAGTTTACGGTCCTACTCAGGACCAGCTAAAATTTTCAATTACTTGGTAATTATGACTCATTCAAAAAAAAAATAATTTTTACATGAAGTTGGGCTTTCTCTTTAAATTATTTATTACAAACAATTTAAATTACAATGAAGCTATACAGGATTTGGGGTTTTCGTTCAACTTATCAATTTTCTTTCTAAATTTTAATTATTCATACCAGTTTAGATTGGTTTGTTTCACGGCATATAAACCTCAATGGGTAATTCAATGACGCCAAAATTTTTACAGTAGATTTGTATGAAGCGAATATACTTTCTATGTAAATTGGTTTTCGTTTAGAGTCAGATGTATTGCTGGTAATATTTTTTTTCCTTGAACCAAGTTTTGTTGTTAAATGCTCTCATGGCATTTTGACCACGGTTTGGGAGTTAACTATTAAGAGGAGTTTCTTGCTCCTCACAACCTCCCAATCAAAGGCTTTGCTGCCGGTCGCAGTTTACGGTCATACTCAGGACCATAAAAGATATTAATCTTCACATGAAGTTGGATATCCATTTATCATAGCAATTCTCTATTAAAATTTAATTATAACCGTTTAAAAGTAAAAAAAAATGTATTCCAGGAATAAAGTTCAATTACAGAAAAAAGCAAAAACTGAAAACGAAATAACAAGCACTTTTTCGCCGACAGTAGCGGTAGACCAACTCGGCATTAGGATTGAGGGCTTAGTCTCAATAGTGTAGTGACAGTACTACTAAGTACAATCTCTCGTCTCATGCTTCACTGAATGTTCGAAATTAAATTCAGAAAGATAATTGCAAACAATATTAAGATTTACTTGAAGTTGAGTTTCTGTTTTTCTTAATGAATATTGCTATCAGTTTAATTTAATTGATAATTAAGTCTCATTTCAAATTAATGAAAATATTAATATTCTTTAAGTTTGGATTCAGTTTATCTTATTCATAATTAGAATTTACAGTAATTCAAAATACAAAGAACATTAATCTTTATATGAAGTTGGTGTTCCATTAACCTTATTCGTAATGCAAATTGCTATCTTTGCTATGTAAATTTTTTTCATTGAAAATAATTTTGTTGATAAATACTTATAGACAACAATGTAGAACGTCTCTATTGTATTATGGTGGAAAATAACATATATAGGTAACAAAGTGGGGTGATAATATAATTTTTCTACCCCCTAATTTTGGTGTTCTGAACAATTTAAATCTACATCTGAGCAGAAAACGGAGAGCTAAGTCGAATCTATCAAACAAATACTTACACGACGTCTACCCTCGTCAGTTTTTTCCGTTTATCTTATAATTAAACTTTATAGAGAAAAATGCTGTCAAAATTAATAGTCATCCAAAATGGGATTCTGATTATCTTGTTTTACGGAATATCAACAACAATGGACTATTTAATACCGACGTAATTTTTACAATAGATTTGTATGAATAGAAAATATATTCTATGTAATGTGTTTCATTGAAAGTCAGATGTATTGTCAGTAATTTTTTTCCTTCATATCAGAGGCCTTGCATCTGAACGCAGTTTACGGTCATAACCAGTACCAGCTAAGAGTTAAAATTTCCAAATAATTTAGAGTCATTCAAAATACAAACAATATTATTCTTAACATGAAGATGGGTTTACATTTAAGTTTTGAATAATAAAAATGTAGAAAGAAAATTGCTAGCAGCTTAAATTACTTGGAAATTAAGTATCATTCAAAATACGAAAGAATATTAAGAGTTTATTTTCTTCGTAATTAACATTTAGACAGGAAATTGCTGTTTAATTTGTTTTCTTTAATGGCATATCAACTTTAATGTAATTTAATACCGACGAACTTTTTACAATAGTTTTGTATGAACAGAGTATACTTTCTATGTAATGTTTTTTGTTGAGAGTGATATGTATTGCTAGTAATAATTTTTTCCTTGGAAAAAGTTTTGTAGGTAAAAATTTTTCATAGCCTCTTACATGAAGTCGGGTTCTCTGAAATTTTAATTTTAAGATAAAGAAAATTTGCTAACCATTTAAAATACTAAATAGATTAATCTGTAAAAATGTTCTTACCAAGATACTCATAATTGACTGAAATAATTTTAGAATAAGCCCACGAATTTTCATCAAAATAAGACAAGTATTTAATTTTTAAACAGATGTGTAAAAAAATAGGACAATCCAAAAAATTCAATCATCATATTAATACTAATTGAAATATCGTAAACTTTAATATAAACTCTTTATATTATTCAGTTTTTAGTCGTGTGAAGCATATATTTTCCAGTTTTTTCATTAAAAAAAAAAAAAAAAGGCTATACATAATTTCAAATGGGAGATAAATTCCAAACAATATAATTTCTATTTTATAGTATAGTATTTTGCTTACTGGAACTATTAAATTTTCAAAATTTCTTTTCGTTGTCATTTGTCTGTTAAAAAAAAATTCATGGTAAGCTACATACTTCACAAACATTATTTAAGAAAATGAACATACAAAATCATTCTCCAAATTTAATAAAAACAAACTTTTATCGAAAATTTTGAAGTGCAATTATAAAGATTAGTTTCATATTTTTGGGTAATACATTTTTGTAAAAATTATGATTTTCAGCACTTAATTAAATTGAGGAACCGAAGACAAAATACTTCATTGTAAAACTATATTTTTTATCAATTTCAAAACTTTTTCTTTCTTCAAACTATGCTGCTTTTTCAGCAATTTAGTTGACGTTTAACATATCAATCAGTTTAAACTCCACAATTTTAATTTTGTTAAAACAATATGGCAGTTACGTCGCGTGGAAATGCAAAGGACTTACCATAACGCTGGTACAGGAAAGAGAAAAATGGAAGGCTCGCGCCACACACAGACAAACTAAATCTGATTGGCTAATGCAATTCTAGACGCCATTTTGTTTTTATTAGGTATTTAAGGTATTAGGTATCTCACAGTATTATTTTTCAATTACATGCCTTTCCTCGGGCTGAGAAACATCTCAGAGATGGTTTCGATCCACCACAAACCCTGGCAGAGAATATGTGATATTATGGATAAAGTCATTCTAATAAACGTTAAGTAATATACTTGCGAAAAGTTTAGTTGAAGTGCTAAAAACTGAGTTAAAAGGGGCCTGCCTCTGGTCAACACTAGATCTTTAAGCACCCCCGCTTAAGAGGGGTGAAGACTATTCATTAATGGATTCGGAAAAAAACCCGAATCCATTAATCAATGAGCCCCCCACCACCCTAAACGTTGTACCTATCAATCTGTGCTCTTAGCATCCGACCTATAGAACGGACTCTTACAGTATTCGAACACTTACTGCTTGAAACCATTCGCATAGGTCTTACCGCTACCCCACCAGGGGACTACCCACTGTATGCACTCATTTTATGCGCTTATAAACTGAAGATTAATTGTAATAAAAAAATAAGAGAAAAAATTTTTTTTCTT